>JAQGAF010000574.1:0-47281 GCA_034687865.1 Kryphioiulus occultus | reverse complement strand
TTGTATCCACCCTAATGCGGCGGTAATTGCCGATTAAATTGGGTTGATGGATTACACCCCCCTACCACACGGTATTCGGTTACTGATAGTAGGGTACTGAGTTGAATTGAATTGGTTTGCACATTCAGTATAGGGATTAAGAGAAAGTGGGCTTTTTCTTAAGGCTCGTAGACTGACAGTGATTGCCTGGCGGTTAGGGGCAGCGACAGTGGACAAAGCATAGGGGCAATAAGAAAGTTTGCTTCTCTTATGGGCTTGTAAGATAGCGGTGATTGCCTGGCAATAGCGGTAGCTGAATCAGATATTACATCGTTTGGTTCGACTTAGCCTAATTACTATGGCTTTGTTAATGATATAGTATATTCTATAGATTATTCTATAGCATAACCTTGCAGCGACACCAACGCTATGAAATCTAATTTAAAGTTATCAAAGATGGTTTGGAAATACTAGTACGTCGTTGCACTTGCTGTTAACGGTCATATAAGCGGAATAAGAGTATTTTGGATAAAAAGCTGTATTTTTAGTTTGAACGTAGGCTTAAAACCCGATTCTTAAAACGGGAAGCAGGTGGTCTTGGCTGCGGATTTTCTTTCTTAAAAATACAAGAAAAGTTTGGTAGCAAAAAATTACGAATGGATCGATGCTGCCCATTAAATCGCGCATCCATACAAGACTTTTGCGGCTTTTTCTATTGCTTTTCAATTTCCTCATGAAATTCGCATTCTTTTCAATGTTTCCCATAAAGAAGGATTATGCATTAAGGAGCCGACACGCTCGATTATTACAATCAATCCTGAGCCATCTCTGCTGGCTTTCATGCATGCATACAAAACCTGAATTATATTAGTTTATTTTTTTGCTTAGTTTTTTGTTCCAATATCGATTCGGTGCCATTTTATTAAGGCTTTCACTGCCTTGCCTCCTTTGGAATTCAGCGGAGTTTTGGATTTGACATAAATAATTCAGGCGCTATCTTCGAAATCAATGTAATAGCTTATAGCCGGGAGCTGTTACAGGGGGTTGGCGTTTCGCTAAATTTATCATACTTTAATCGATGTTGTAAGGGTGGCTGACCATGGACTTCAGCTTGATGGGGCTACGTCAACAAGTAGGTTTTGCATCGCACAATCGGTATGCCATTCACTGCAGCCATCGCAGCTTGAAAAATAGGAATAGAAAATCCAGTAACGCGGGGTGTACCCATGGGACATATTATCACCTATTTCTTGGCTATTCAGGGGGTCTCCAAAAAGTTCCGTGTATTTTTTTGAAATTTGACCCGAAGATTGATTCAGAAAATGAAAATCGTATGGGAAATAGTTCAGTTGCGTTGTACAAAGAAATGGTTTTATAAAAGTTGCTGTTTACAAATGGAAAAGATGAATACATTTTAGAAACACATCGGAAACTATTGGAGATACAGTAAATCAGAATGATGGCCTATGCAAAATTTACATGTACAGTGTAAGTCGCACAACATTGTCTCGATTGAACACTTTTCATACTTGACTAAAGTCGTTTATTGCTTTTTCTTGGAAGTCATAAATTGACGATTTTTTTCGTTGGACAATAAAACTGTACTTTTACATCCCCTCTCGTTATTAATAATCGTAACTTTTGAGCAGCATGATAAATCTATAACTTTTATTTGTAAAGTAATTTAGGCTCTGTCGAATTTAGCATCGTAAATATTATTTTTTGTTCCGAAGCGGGCTCGGCATTATTGAATTTAAAATTACATCAGGGTTATCACAGACCTGGAAAACCTGCAAAAACAGGGAAATCGGAACGGTTTGGATAAGTGAAGGAAAGTGGATTTACTTTGAAAAAGTCATGGAAATTCAAGAAATTAATAATACATTTTGCATAGCTAGTTATTGGTTAATACACAAATCAAGGGATGGCAAGTAATAGCAATTCCGTGGAAATTGTAATGAAGTTGTTAATTTCTCAAAAATATTTTTCTACTTGTAAATGTGCTGTTTCCATATGTAAATGTGCTGTTTCCATATGTAAATGTTCTATTTCCTGTATATATCATATCTTAAATTGGCATATATAATATTTGTGCATTTTCAGTGCTCAGGGAATTTTATTTAAAATCCTGGAAAAGTCAGGGAAGTTGAAAATTTCATCTCTGGGGGAACCCTGTACATTTGAAATCGATAGATGCCATCTTTAACTACGTTCCTGGACCATCGCAATCGGCGTATGATTTAAAAACAAACATTTACAGACCTACCTTCAAGTATTGCCCTGGTGGTGTCTGTTATCAGCTGCTGTTATTTAGTAAAAATCGACCTTTATTTTCTGCATCATTTATTTATCGAAGGAATGAAATATCGTTTGCATGCGAAGGCTTTGGATGGAAAAGTTTCCATTGAACTTTCTAGTGAGAACTTGAGTTTTTCAGGCTGTCAGTCAGTATCCAATCATCGCCCCGATCATCTTGGGAATAGTGCAAAAGATTTAATGTAGATTGAACGGTTCTCGTATAGCCAGTATGTCCCCTGGGGGTCGACCTGCTTTTGAAACGAACTCAGATGCTCAAGTTTCTAAGAAATACGTAAATAAATACACTATTATTCAAACAGATTCACTTCATATTATAAAGGAGAGCACGGTCCTGAATACAGCCTGTTCATGATAACATCATGATTACGTTACGTTCTGTGGCTTTAAACCTGTATTGTGTAAATTAATTTTGTAGTTCGTTATTATAGAGCTTGTAACAGCTAAGCTGTTTTTAAAATTCTTTACTTTGGTAGTGCTCAGCGCACGCAGCGGTTTTATCTCAAACCTTGATTAATGACTAATTTTCTTTTCTGAATATGCAAAGTAAGCCCTTGATAGAAATGACAGCGCCATGACAGCTTTTGTTCCCTTTTATTATTAGCCATGCTTGAAAGAAAAAGCGATCCTGAACTCTGTGGTAATCATGGAAGAGAAAACGCCCTTTCAAGTCAGTATTAAAGGCTGCACAAAATGCTCGTCATAACAGGCAGAAGAAATGCTTCTCTGCACGAATGGCTATAATGGACATCTATCACTGATTTGATGAACGTTTATATGCAGGCCTACATGCATCTTTTAGCTAGGGAAAAAGTTTGCCCTTGGAATAAGCTTACTTTCTTGTAGTAGCCACCATCATCTCAGCCTCAGTAACTTTTGGCTACTGTAGTATCCGAAAAACAATTAAATCAAGTTCTCTATCGTTGCAGTAGAGATGAGCTGTGTACGTACGGACATTTGTTTAAGATCTAACTGATAATTCATTAGATTCGTGCTAATTCAGCTCAACTAATCTTCCTTAGCCTTAAGCTACATTAGTCTTCCAATACCAGGGCATCGATTATAGATAAGCCATGTTAGTTTTTTCAACTTTGTAGCTTGGGTATATGGTCATCCATACATCGATGAAAACAAGCCAGATTACATCACCAGTGTTTCGATTTTGAAGACTTGTTATAATATATGTACACGAAGCTTGCGAACACAGTTATGCATGGATCTAAGATACAATGAGAGGTTTATTAAATTTTTTAAAATGCAGATACTAAGATACTAAGACACAGTGAGATGTAAAAAAATTAAATGCAGCTATAAGTACCTCAGGGCTCCCCCAGACCTGGAAAACCTGGAAGTCTGGGGAAGTGGAACGGTCTGGAAAAAGTCAGGGAAATTTGAAAAACAATTAGTTAATAAAAAAAAATCGAGATGACAAGCAATTCTGTAAAGAAAATTTAAAAAGTAATCCATTTATATATAAAATAGCAATAAATATAGCATCCCTTACATTGGCATGTCATATTTCTGCGTTTCCAGTGGCCAGGGTGGTCAGGGAAATTTATTTTGAAGCCAGGAAAAGTCAGGAAAGTTGAAAATGTCATCGCTGGGCGAACCATGTAAGTTGATTGAGTTCATATTAGGATAGACAATGGCAAAGCGATATTTCGATGTTGAAAAGTTGCTAGCCTGTGTATTTTGGCAAGTTTACCGAATGCAGGCATTTCCGAATGAGGTGATTTTATACATCCAGCAAAAGTAAGCATGTGGCTCACTAGTGGCCTAGTGAAATGTTTGTTTGAGAAAACAAAATAAAGACTTAGTTAGATAGGCTTTCAAATATTAACTTTCTAGGCTACAAAAGGCTAAAATTTAATGCGAATGGAAAGTCTTGTTTGCTAACACTTCCATGTTCTTACGCTTGATTTCGTACCGATTTCTTATCGCTTATTCTTGTGTGTAGTTTTTGAACAGAATCTACTGTTTTCTCTCTGGCATCAGCGAAACTTGGCTGTATACTAGCAAAAATTGCACAGGTTGCCGAATCTACTCAGGCTTGTGAAAACTGTAATGTAAACAAGGATCGAGTTGATCCTCGACCTGAAATAACATCCAGCAAAACGCTGTGTTTGCTATTTGCAATTTGAAGGGAATCTTATTCGTTTGATCAGGAGATTGCTGTCCTGTAGTCACCGGTCACTTGGAAACTGCGTCCAACCTAGCTGACCAAATCAACGATCAACAAAGGGGAATTTCTGGCTTAGATGCACGGTCATCATTGAATTATTACTATCAAACGATGATTGTATCCACCAGATGCCCTCCAATTGAATTTCTCGAAAATTAAGGACGATTGACTGGACCTCTCCATTTTCATGATGGTAGAGCAACTTCCACAATGTGCAATTTAACATGATTTTGTTTTCCATAGCATTTTGACGCTCGTGTAGCTTCATTTTCTAAATTTCACATTTTTTGCACGTACACTGAATCGGTGACATTAGTGCACATATCACAGATGCTTAATATGTATATCCTTCGAATGTGCTCATTGCATGCTAAGTTTTTCACGAGCTTCAGCAATGCGTTTTCATGAACGTTAATTTAAAGTAATTGTTTTTTTCTAATTTAGATTGAAATTTATTTTCATTCCAACGGCAGCACGTGTTGCGTTTCCGAAATATATTTATGATGGAAAACAAGTCCTAAAAAACTACTAAGAATAATAGTTCTGAATGTCCGAAAAATTCCTAAAAATTAAGAAAAAGCTCTAAAAAGTCCTGTACATTGTGTTGTCAAACTACACCAGTACTGAGTTAAATGCTGATAGCCAGTACCTCGATAATGTGGCAGTTTGACACCACTTTGGTTCTTTTAATATTGTATTGTAACAAAAAGATGAATGAAGATTGAAATATTGCATTCTAAAAACTTGTTTGAAACTGTTTGAAAAAATCCTCAAATAATCCTTAATTTGTCTTCGAAAGTCCTAAAAAGTCCTCATGGAGATTGTAACCCGACTAGTTATTCATGGACCTGGTGCTGTCAAGACGACACGTTTGAACAAGGGATTGCAGTTTATCCACGTGTCCATCGTGCTATTTACTTTAAGGATTGGGCACGACATTTTTTGTTTTTCAGCCCATTTCTTACAGCATATAATATTAAGTCGATGTCCAACCTAATTTGTAGCAATACTCCTGGCTGGTATTTCATCACGCGTTTCGGAGGCCCTTTGTAACCCCTACATATGGCATGCATCAAAAGGCATTGCCGTTTCGAAATGAACTACATGTGACATTCAATTTGGCTGAAATGTTGTCATGGATACGAGCGGACCTGTGTAATATGTCGGAGGTGACGGTATTGTACAAATGACCCAAGACACTCATTACCACACAAACTTCCGACCGAATGGTGGCTGATGGATCTGGAAATAAGCCAAATAACTTTGTGGATGCGATGTGGAGTAGGCTCTGCATATACATGTATATTAATGACATGACACGGGGGTAGGCACTTAATGGACTTGCCTACATTTGGGAAGTCAGTAAATAAAAACAAAATGCGGTTCCTGGAATGCGTCAATGGTAGTGGTGTGCCCTTACAATTGATTTGCCTGAAAAGGGGTGTAATGGGTCAGGAAGTGACCGAGTGAGTGATTGGTAATGCTCTTTGAAAGACTGCAGTAAAAAGGTACCATTAAACATGTTATGGGATGTCCAAGCTGCAATTTGTCAGAAACTGGAAGGATGCGTTCAATTGAATGCTTAGAAAAGAAATGATCTGATGTGATCAGGCATCGATATGTATTGGCTTATCAATAGCTGTTTATTCCAACAATGCTTGCCTATTTTAATTTCAGCTGTACTCGAGTCTGAGTTTGCTGTTAAGTATCAACTTCTTATCCCAAATTCTTATCGCAAAATCACTCAACAAACAAGCTTTGCAGTTGTATTCAGATTGAACATTTCAAAGGCATTTTAGGCAGGGTGACTGACCTCTAGAAAACCTGGGAAAGTTAGGGAAATTCATGTAATGTCTGGAAATTTCTTGATCCACAACGATTTTCATTTTGTATAAGTATCTCGGAAAAGCAAGAGAAAATGTTTGTGCTTTACTTTTTCTAAAGTAGTTCGCCTTCGTCTATTCCATCATCATTAATATTTCATAACATTTATTATTCAAATCCACTAAAATACACATGAAATCATTCATTTCTGGTAATTTGTTAAAAAGCGTTTTGATTTTTGTATGATCCAAATTTTACAAAAATCATTGCTTGCAGTTTCCATCAATATTACTATTGTATATGTAATAATTTTGCATATTTCGACAAGTGCATATTTTGCCCCGTCTGATATAAAAATGTGTCAAATCCTTAAACAAAATTGTTTTAAATTGTCTGGAAATTTTCCAAAAAGTGTGTGGAAAACCTGACAAAGTCACGGAAATTTGATTGAAGATTCGGCCAGTTACCCTGTTTAGAGCTACAGTATACTTAATATTAGTTATTAGTGGTATTCGTTAATGGTGCTCAATGTACGCTATTAGTTGATTATCTGTGGCTTGCGACAAATCCAACTGAATTCTCATATTTAAAGCAGCGAATAGAAGAAACGTATTTTAAAAATTGCTATTTATGCTCTGTAGTTTGTATAAGAAATCTCGTAGTCGAAGTCATTAAAGTTGAATATTCATTGTTGACCGATTTGGTTCCTGATCGACATCCTTCGTCAAGTCCTTTCTTGATACTCTTCTCCATTAAGTGCTACTTTTTCTAAGGGGTTTGTTGATCTACTAGATGCCTTTATTTCCTCTAACAACATCTCCTCGTTTTCGTTCAAATACTTGCACAGAAATCAAAGCGCTTATGCTGAAAAGCATACAGGTCATTAATTACAATGCCAGTCGTAGATCTTCAATCATTTGTTTCTAATATCCCTGTAGAATTGGCTCACTCGGTGCCGTTACAGGTTTATAATGAGATGTCATCTGGCAGTAAGAAAATGCATCAAGCATTGATTAAGTTTTTGTCAATCTTGGACTGAAATTCGTGATTTTTTACCTTCTTTTATTATTGTTCTGGATTTAATTGGTACTTTGTGTGTTTACTTGAGATTGCATCGTTAACTGTCATGGTCCTTCATTATTTATAACTTTTAAATGATTCGTGCTCAATTTAATTTACATTGACAGCGATTTGTGAAATGATAGCCCTCGACCGCCAATAGGGACTGGAACTGCCCTTCACTGGTCGTATTAGTTGATTAATCTACTGCTTACTGGATTTATCCTTTAATTCTCTAGTGGCTTCCCTGAATCCTCTGATGGACAGATTTAGACATGCAAAACTAATTGACGATAGCCATTAATTCGTGCAATTCACCGTATTTTACTGTATAGGGGGCAATGGGAGTATATAATGTAGTCAAACCAGTGATTACTTAAGTTCGAAGCAATGTTCTGACTTGCCCTGTTTGTGCCCAAATCCCAAAATGAATAAATTTACCCCATTTACTTAAAATATTTACCTGATTTATTTATCCCCATTTTAATCCTTAATGAACCTTTCAACGCTACATTTCGCTGTTCTCCCCTTTATCCCTCAAAATGTATCTACAAATTTGTCATAATATTAAAGAATATTTATCTGGAAAATGTAGAAGAAGGCTCAACATCATAACAAAAGGTTCTCCCATATCTGGAAAACCTGAAAAAGTAAGGGAAATTGAAAATGCCTGGAAATGTCAGGAAAAGTTGATTTAATTTTAAGAAGTCAGGGAAATTCAACATATCAATAGTTTGCGTAGTTAGTTATTGGTTAGCACACAAATCAAGAGATCACAATCAATTCTGTAAAAGGAAATTAAGAAAACTATCTAAATTTGCTGTTTCCTCGTGAAAATTTGTGTTCCTTACATTGGCGTATTTTTTGCTTTGTCAATGTCCAGGGTGTTCTATCTCCTGTTTACATATAATTACACCTTACGTACATGTACATGTATAAGGTTCGCACCCCTTATATTGGCATGTCATAGTATAAAACTCGAAAATGTTAGGGAAGTTGAAAATGTCATCGCTGGGGATCCTGTAACGTTCCATGTGAATATTTGGGACTAGATGACAATGAAGGCATTTCAATCTTGCATCTTTTAATTTATCACCGTCAAAGTTGGCATAAAAATTCACATTTTTGGATTAGTAGCCATAACAAAGCAACGTGAAAGAACAGCTGCCAAAAGAACAAAGTTTTTTAGAGTAGGCCGAATTTACATAAATTTGGAATTCAATCCCAGCAGCGAACATCGAACGACCTATTCAAGGGTACCATAAAACTTAATTGGTACGATATGGCTTGGGCTATCCTGGGCACGAGATTGAAATTCACACTTGTTATTCAACATGCTTGGTGTTTTTAAATCAAGGTTTATTGGGAGATATCGCCTTTGTAATCATTGGCGATATTGCATTGAGCCAAGCTGAATTTCGATGCGTGAAAGGGTTAAGTTTAAAATGACTTACGATTTCAAATATCGATTTCTCCAACTTTATCCATGTACATGTACGTGCGGAAGCCGTTGACGATTTTTGTCCTATGAAATCGCTTGTTAATGTCTGCCAGCAATGCACTGTAGTGACATATCACGACGGATTGAAGCTTTCAGTTTTGAGTGTCGTTACGCTGTAATTTAATGCAGTATGGAGTCGTAAAATTTAACTTCGAAACATACAGCAGTTGATTAAAATATCGCTCTTTTATGTACAGTGGTGAAACGAGTGTCTGGTTTTCTGACACATGTACCAGACAAGGTAATTTAGCACGCAAAACGATAGTTGCATAAAATTGTTACGTAGTAAATGCACGTACTTCAGAATGTTAAAGGTAAATAAGAAGTGTCGTTGATCCTGGTTGAAGGGGTAACGGGTTCTTGGCCCTTTCAGGAGCTTCCTGGGCCCCATGCCACAATGATATTCAGTTGTACTTGCAGAGGTTTGGTGTTATACGTACAAGTGTTTGTGTTCCACAGCAAAAAATGTCTGCACCTGTGTGTGTTATTACTCCATACTTTACAAGTTACAATTTAAACGAACGGTATAGTTACTAATAATTATAATGTGTTCGATATTATTGGTGGAACTCAATACTACAAGCTCAGTTTTGTGCACGTTTGTGAAATAGGGTCCTGGTATTTCCATGTATGGTTGGCCATGGACAAAAATTCTGACCGATGCAAAGTTGATGTAGTCAGTGTAAAATTGTTTCGTAAAGCGACTTAAAAGCTGCTGATTTCAATTGATTTTCTAAAAATCATTCAAAATAAAGAGTTCTGTTTGGATTCCTTTAACAGTCGAGCAATTTTCTAATACTTATACGGCGGGCAGTAATGCTGATTGTGAAATGGACGCAGTACTGGTGGATTGATGTTACATTCTCATTTTTAGATTACATACATAACATAGAATCGAAATAATGACAATAATACTGATAGTGTAGGATCGGCATTAATGTTGCAAGTGAATAATAGTAATGACAATAAGGTGGGATTTTTATATCCTGTTTTTCACACTGGAGACGAATTTTCTGTTACTGGATATCCGATGGTCTTTTCTGGCAGCTGGGCAGTCCTTTGAATGCTTTAAGTTGCTTAAATTTTATTACACTTCATGCATAAATTCGAGAAATTGAGGGAAAATCCTTACTCGTAAAATGCATTAAATTCCTACTGTTTCCAACAATTCACTTTCTTAAATTAAAGTAGACTTCCACAGGAACGAATACTGCTCTATGCAGCCAGTCTTATAACATGAAGACAAATTGATTGCGTTCGCCCGGGCATATCCACCGCTTGTATTGACATGTCTTCATTCCATTGCCATGCATGCACACATGGAGTGGAAATTTCAACATTCAGAAATAAATTTCTGAAATATATGGCAACATTTATGATTGAGGAAGTCAGGGGCGGAATAGGAGCCCATCGATTTGTGCTGTACGAGAGTTCAGATATTTCAAAGGTTTTAGTAAAATGGTGACATACCAGCAATATTCAATCTCGTATGTTGGCCTGAACTACATTGACCTTCCCACGAGTTGTGATTGTTTTTTTTTTATATTTGTGTTAGCTCTGTCAATCGTGTTAAATGTTGTTTAAAACGCTTTTAAACGTCTTATGCCCATTTACCACGAGAACGTTAACTTATCAGAAAGCGTCTAAAAAGCTTCTGCAAAGAGATTGGGTTTTGCAATAAAGAATGCAGTTTTCTTAGAAAGTACTATTTGTTGCAATGCTCGTACAAGTTTAAAGCCATTTTGGAAATCTAGGCTATTGTTGCGACTACACACTGAGAGAGGTACGCATCAATGAAAATCTTGCAGACTTGGTTTTGGTCGATACTTGAAAAAATCTCCTTAAATATTATCGGATATCATATTCTGTATATGTTGTTACCGACATAATTTCAATGAAATGTATTGAACTTAGAGAAAATGCGTCACACAATTATCCTGGACTGACTAGAGCATTTTCTACAGTGTAGAGTGAATGTGACGTCACAACTTAAATTCAGTCCTATAACCCGGTCGCTACACGAGCACACCTCCATACCAATCGTTGTTTGACTGTTTTTGAAAAAAGCTTGTTAGTTAAAGCTTGTCGGTGATACGCTTTGAACAAAAATGAGCTAATGCTGTAGCCATAATTAAATTGTTCTTAAAAAAACAATGGCTGAGTAAGCCAAATGAGGCTTTTAGTGAAAGAATACATTTAGGCATCTACATAAAAGCGGTAAATGGAAACAAACTGAATTTTTAAACTTGCCCAACAATAAGTGCATGGCATGTTGTTGGTATTTTACATAACTGTATTTGTGTTTTCGGTCTCGAAAATGTTATAGGTTCGGTTGGGAAAGGCACCTCGTGCTATTTTCTCCTAATGCATTGTATGGCCCTGGATGCAAACGCAACGATCGATGAATGGGTGCCCTCATCACGTCGTTACCACGGCAACCGCTATGTCTATAGGCGCCCAATACTCCGCATGCCTATCTCTGTATAAAATAGTATTACTTTCTGTATGGTGAATCCAGCGCACTAAACATAAAAGCCCCATATTTGGCATTTCTGAACATGCTCACTGATGTAGAGCACAAGTCCAAGAGCCTGACCACTGCGAATGGCTTCATAGGGAATGCATTTTATGCTAAACTACATTGTGGCTCACTCGAGCCAGTAGCACAATTGCATGGCTAGAAAAGCTATAGAAAATGTTAGTTTGGACTAGAAATAAGATAAAACACACTTTTATGTTAATCTTAATCTTTGATTTTTTAAAGTTAAAACATTTTAGCAATGCTCTGTCACGATCAATACGTCGGATATTGTTATGCAAAAACGGAAAGAAATGCTCGTTTTATACGTAGGTCTAGCCGCCATACAAATTGTATTTTGAGCTTTTGTTTTCAAATTTAAAAAAAAAATGTTGTTGAATTTACTTTTTTTACATGTCTCATCCAGATGACATCGTAAATGGAACCGGAATTAGTGAGTTTTTCCAAAATGTCGATGTCCATGGCCTCGTTTCACGCAAAAAATTCTGTAAAGGCATTTGCATGAAGTTAAATCCATTTCCAACAAATAAAATTTCGCCAAAAAATACTAAAAGCAAACTGTCAGTGACAGATTAATATTGAAAAGCTCGACGTCAGTTTGAAGTGATCATTCAAACGAAGAAGTAAAACTGAAAAGTTTTGATGTCGATTCACGAAGTTGCACCAACGTTGATTTTGTGAACGCGTATTTTGATGTTTTGGATAAATGCTGAGATTTCAATGTTTAAAACGGCCTAATGGATCGTTAACATTATTATTACTGCAATGGTGTGGTTAGGTTGTAGTAAATACGCTCGTACGTGACAGTGTATTTCGTTAATTCAGATTTTCAGTTATATTCATTCGGCTGCTTGTTTATGATGAGTTAACTTTAATTTGATACGCATAATTTAGGCATTAATTGTTTACTTCGAAGTAAATTAAAAAGAATGTCAAACAGTCGTATTGCTACACTGTGCAAATTGATGCTGCGCCATATCTGGACGGATCATATAGGGAAATTTTCATTTTCACATGTATTAAGTTCCAAATGTTTCAAGTTTTATTTTGATCAGTTTTAACCCATATTCGCAAATTACAGCTTTCACACAAAAACCAGGGAATTCTGTGAAACCCGAGAATTCTTAACTTGCAATTATAATTTCAATCCAGAAGGTATTTTACACAGTATATCGATTGTGAAATTAAAAATCCAAATTAAAAAGTGCTTTAATACTTTGATGTTGATTTTGTGAATTCTTTTATATTCAAATTCAATAATTATACTCATGGTCAATGACCATCTTGATTAAAGCATCAGTTACTTTATACTTTATATTGGTCGATTGGAAATCTCTAAAGGTCCTGCTATTCGCCTATTACCAATTTTCAATAGAATGCGAGCATTTGTCATCATTTTCAGACCTCACCACTCTAAATGATGACATAATAGAAACAATGAACTTTAGCCCGTAACACATACCGCAGGATCAAATGATACGAATGTTTTGCAAAATTGGATCAGAAATGGATTTTAACCCAATGTTTTATACAACAGCAATGATGACATCATCAGTTTGCGAACCCTCTAACTTTTGTCATTTGGTTGCTCCCCCTATATGAGTACATAAAACTTGAGCGTCCCCAAGCTTTTCACCAAATCTGCAAATAGTTTATATCGTTATTTCGAGAATTTGCTTCGATAAGTTCACCGCTATTGACCCGACACCTCCACAAGCTATTACTAATTCTGGAACCATTAGTGGCGACATAATTTTGCGATGAAAATGACATTATCTTCCGTTTTCCATATCACGACGATGGGTAATAAACCGTCGCTGTACTCTCGTATTTATTGGCTTTTATCAGCGGAATAAACGTCGTTGAGAAAATGATATTAAACGGATGATGAAATTGAAATTCGGTTCTCAACATGTCATCCTTGTCTATCCGCGAGTGTCGTTTAAATTCCTCTCGCTATCGATCATCTGTTTTTCTTTTTTTTTTTTCGTTTTTATAAGCACGCGGACGTGTAGCATCTTCGTGCAACGAAATCAACAGCATTTTGCATATGCGGGAAGCAGATTTTCAGACTCAGCTAGCAGCATCCAAAAATCAATCCAGTTTCAACCTTCAAATGCAAAACCCTTATTTTTTTACCTCCCAGTGTTTTGATGGGGGATGAAATTCGCGTCAGGAATATCTTTTCGGTACGTTTGAGATTGATGCATTATTAAATGGATCGCCGCTTATTATCAGAGTGGAGGAATGACTTAAACCAATTACACGGCGTAATTGGAAACTACCGAACTCATGATCCGATACATAAAAGTTGAGAAACGTTGAAAAAACCCGATGATGTATTTAGATCAACAACAGTCGCATGCACTCTTGTGATACGATTATTCCGCGTAGCAAAGAGCTTGTCACATCTTGGAGCTAATGTATAGTCAAATTCCCCACCAAATCAGATTAAGCTCGAAACCGTGCTTATCATTGTCATCCTGCTCGTTAAACTGGTTCAACATGATCCAATAAAACCGACACCATATTGTTGTTGGAGAAAGCTGTACACTTGTGTGCTATGCCGTGCGTTTCAGGTTAAGAGTGAACTTTTCACTTTGTCCTCTATTGGCAGTGTAATGCCGACTTACTACTACTGGTCTACTGCATGCTGCGTAAAATATAGTTCCTCGACATAAGAATGGTACCCCCAAAAATTTGGCTTGGAATTCTTCATATCATGAAATAGTCTTATTAATTGGGTCTATTTCGTATTTTTAGTTATAACTTCATCAGAATTTAACTTAGCTATAGTACGTATCAGGATAAGATTGCTCAATTTCACTCTCTCTCTGGTGGACGTCTTCAGCCTCATCACCTATTTGAAGTTGGAATGTTTTAATACGTCTGCTATAATTTCTAATGAAAACCGGGTTAACTCGCATTTTTATTAACTTCTTGTAGGTGAAATTTAATTATTTATTTTAATTATATTAACAAATTAATATATTTTGAGAATGTTATATTTTCTCGTCTCTATTACGCATATAATTTTCTTCGTAATTAAAAAAAATGTTTAATTTATTTATAACTTAAAATATTCAATAGTTACACTTAATAAGGCTGTTTCATAATATGAAGAACAATGCCGATCGAAGGAAGACTGAAATTGCTAATAGTTTCCTTAAAGTTCAAAATCATATCTTACGTTCGTCTGATTTTATGCATACATTCGACGTTGAAATCCACTTTCAAAGGATAGGCTTCAGGTTATCGTACTAGAAATTGAATTTAGCAATGTAGGTGGTGGACACCCAACGGAGGTGGTAACCGCCTAATAAATTGGACGTAATGCATTTAACCACCTGCCACGTGGCATATCTTTTCTGACAGGCAGCTACTGAGTTGAATTAAGTTGAAGAATCGAAACCCATTCAATATTCGGAGATGGTTCTGGTATTTTTCAAGAATGTACAGTACGCACGTATTTACGAATCAATAGGTAGCGTCGTGGTTTTGCCAAGGGCACTATTGCACCACGAGTTCCAATGAAAACAAAGATTTCGAAAAAAATCACGTATGTTTCCCTTATTTGGAATTCGTTCGATCCGAGAAACCAATGCTATCAGCAAGAAAATCTGTGTCGCTTTAATGTCTAACAAAGCACTCGCCTAACCAACCCGTGAGCTAAAAGTGTCAGTCTGCGTACATATAAAAGCCAAATGTGAAGTACGTTCTCGGCCTTCGGGTGTAAATGCCCCCATATAAACCAAAGCTAAATTGAACCAGCCTCCGTTCTTTGGGGCATTGGCTCCAAAGCATACCGTACATTTGACCAACCCTAATACAGTAAAAAATCACGGTTTTATAACTGCAACTCAGTGTAGTTTAATTTGTTTCTACAAATGAGAAATGTGGGTATAGTCAATGTAACAGTTTGGGCACGGGAAAGAGGGCTTCTCCTCGCGGTTCCTATGCTGGCAGTGATTGCCTTGCGGTTAGGGGCAGCCGATTCAGACTTTGCATTGTAACGATAGTTAGTTTAGATTAGGTTGAGTTAAATACATAAAAAGAAAAAAATAAAAGGATATATTCAGATATCTAAGACAGGTGTCAAACCTGGAAAAGTTAAGGAAAATTGATTTAAATTTAAAAAGTAGAGAAATTAAAAATTAATAACAGATTTTGCATAGCTAGTTATTGATTAGCACAAAAATCATCAAGCGACCACACGCAATTCTGTAAAATGAATTAAGACATCTGATCTAAATTTGCCATTTCCTTGTGAAATTGTTTTCTATTTTTGCTTATATATAATAAGCAATAAATGGAGCATTATCATTAATGTACATTGGCATATCATATTTGCGCATTTTCAGTAGCTTGGGTGGTCAGGAAAATGTCTTGAAGCCTGGAAAACTCAGGGAAGACTGGTATAAATATTAGGTGCGCATTTAGAGGGCGCATTTAAAAATATAGTTAAAATTGATCAAAAATTGAACTTTACCCGATATCTTTAGTTATTTCAAAATTTTCTTGCATCAATTTTTAGAAATAACATTTCGTTACTTACGAACAATTATTTTTTCAGTTTCTGAATTTTTATTCTTTTTTGAACTTCTACAAATGAGGCTGAAATCAGATAGTACGTTTAGAAGCGGACTTATCGTTGGTGCAACCATCGTTTAGCAGTTGCAGGATGGTCTTGGTAGATCCTGGTCAGGGCAATCAAACTAAATACAATTCTAAAGCGGCTTGTACGATTTATTTGATAATGCTTCACCAACCCATCTTAAGCGTTGCATGATTTATAAGCACGGAATGTCTTTAACGCTAACTTAACTCCAAATGGTAGGGTCTTTTAAGTTTGCTTGCGAGCGATCTGATTAATCAATAATAACTGCAAAAAAACATCTGGATGGGTTGCGTGTAGGAGCGTGATTATAAGGACTATAGCTTGACGCACCAATATAAATAGATGTAACTTACATGTAGCTATAGGTAGCGAAGCGAAATTTGTCGTACCAAATTTTCGACCATACCTTCTGCTTATTAATTAACTAAAGCGCTGTTGCTGCGCCAAAAGCGCTTTAAGCTCCAATTAACATGACAGTAGGCTTAATTTTCATAATTTCCTCTCCTTTTCAGCTAAAAATAAACCGAGGATGTTGGACTCGAGCCGGTGCCTGTGGCTTTTCTTGACCATCCTGCTGATCAGCTCATCGCCCACTGCTGGACGAGGGTCATCCGAAGTGGTTGTTCCCGGAAGTGGTCATGTCCAAAGCCTCCCTCACAACCTTCGACCTCCCCTGCAAGAATCGCAGGCTCTGCTCTCGTATCCTCGGACTCGCCGTCTTAGGACTCGATTTGCTGCCTTTGGCACCGAGTGGTCAAGAGCCTCCTTGACCACCTCGCTAATCCCATCAACAAACGGAATTCAGACTTCTTCAGACACGAAGCATGAATCCGCCAAGACATCCAACAAAAGCGAAATCTACGCCTTTGAACGTGGACACGACGTCGCCAAGCTAAACCCGACTGTCCTTCAACTGACCAGCTCAAACGCGGAACCAATAGCTTTGTTCGATGGCCGATATCGACAAAGGCGAGAAGACCTTCCCAGCGTGCGCAATACGACAGAAAGGAAAAATGAAAGCATTGCAGTGAATGGCACACTTATTGGAAATAATGGACAACAACCAAGGGGTCAGTAAGAATTTCAGCAATTCAGAATCACTCTATAAATGTGTTGGAAGAGGGCCTTCGGATATCCTGTATGGAACTCCCACAAACTTTGATGATAACAATGTAACGATTTTGTTGAGTAGACCCACGAATTTTGCTGAAAATTGATCGATAGGTCTACGTGGATTTCTGTTTTTGTTTTAATCAGGGTGAATGGTCGTCTAAAAAACCTGGAGAAGTCAGGGAAATTCATATAATGTCTGGCAATTCGTTGGTGGCACCTATGGCGTTCCTAAATCAGCGACAAACAAGTCTTAACAATCCTAAAAAAGTGCTAAGAAATAAAACGTCCTAAATGTCCTAAATATTCAAAGAACAGTCCTAAAACTCCTTGTACATTGTGTACTGCCTTTAGCTTGGTACAAATACAATGTGACACCGTTTTTGGTTATTAATATTGTTTTGTTACATAAAGGTGAATGTAGATTGCATACCGCAGGCTAAAAATGTTTTTACTGGCAAAAATTCTAAAATAATCCTTCGTTTGTTTCCAAGTCCTAAAATAGCCTTAATTTGTCTCCAAAAATGCCTTAGTCCTAAATTTCAAAACTTGTAATTTGTTTTCCACCCTGCAAAATGATAAATATGGTAATTACCAATTTAAAAAAAAAAGATTCACTACAGTGTTTCAATCATTATGTATCGCAAAAATGCATCGTTATTAATAGTAATGCAATAAAAATCAATCCTTTCTTGTCGTTTTTTAAAAAATAAATTGCCTAAGGCATTCATTTCATGATCTTGACTTCGAAAATTTCCGCCATATGGCATTTGAAATGGGACATCAATTTCCAATCTGATCTGGATCTTTTGACAGCTCTTCTTGCTTCTGTTCATGATTTTAACACTACTTAAATTGCTTCAACACGTTAAAATCTTGAAAGTAACTGAAGTGCAGCATGCAAATGAACTGAGTACTCCCATGGTTTAAAATGTGGTAGGCTGAACGCTTGACTTGGCCCTTTATGAAGTAAAAATGTCATATCCTTAAAAAATATGTTTTAAATGTCTGGAAATTTACCTAAAGTTGTCTGGAAAACTTGGAAAAGTCAGCGATTTTTAATTGAAGAGTTTGGTCAGTTCCCCTGATATTTGCCTTTAATACGTACGAAAAATATCAAAGGGATTAATTTACTGTCAATTGGGCGAAACAAAATAGGCGAGAGAATTTTTTATATATATTTCATTTATGAATGGACCCTTCAAAAGAAATGGGATTGGCCCCAAGATGGCTTTCTGTTGAGGAGGAGTCCAAACTACGTTTCAGACGAGAGCAATGAAGTTGCGCTTTTATCGTTTTACTTAGATTGCTTCTTTGTTGCAAGTGTAATCAAAGGCCAAGGGTTCTAGCAGCGAAGAACCTTACGGAAATACTCTTACTATACATGTAAATGCGAAATAGGAAGCTTGTCCAGGGTGCGCCACAAGTCCTATTCCCTTAATATTTTTTTTTCCAATTTATTAGCAATCGCGAATGACGGTAATCGAAATTCAAGTAACTAATAAGAAACTACCGTTAAGAAATACCCAAATCGATTAACTTTTAAAATTTTGATAATGACGATTGGGTTGACATTCCCACTTACCTCATGGCACCATATACCTAAAAAACCTGGCAAAATCAGGGAAATTCAACAAATCAATAATGGATTTCGAATAGTTAGTTATTGGTTAGCACAAAAATCAAGAGATGTCCAGCAATTCTGAGAAAGAAATTTTAAAAAAATCTAAATTTGTTGTTTCCTTGTGAGTGTTCTATCTCCTGTTTATATAATAAGCCATAAATATAGCATTCCTTACGTTGATATGTCAAATTTTTGCATTTTCAATGGACAGGATGGTCAGGAAGTTTATTTTAAAACCTGGAAAATTCAGGGAAAATTCAGGGAAGTTGAAAATGTCATTTCTTGTCATTGAAATTGAAAAAGCGTGGAACAGTCAAGGAAATTCAACAAATCATTCGTCCATTTTACATTGCTGGCTAGTTATTGATTAATACAAAAATGATGAGATAGCAAAGAATTCTGAGAAAGAAATTAATAATGAAATCATCCATTTAAAAAAACTAATCTTAAATTGCTGTTTCGTTTAAGGTGGCAAACATAACATAGGCCTACACTTTTGCATTGTCAGTGGTCAGGGTGGTCAGAGGAATTTGTGTTAACATACTTTCATTTCTTGGGAACCCTAAATGGGAAGTTGGCACTTACTGGTAGCGTACGCTTATTGAATTGGCGAATATGTCTAAGACGTTCTAACATGCAATTTCAGTTAATAAGCAAATTTCACGAAATGATCTTACTTTAATGACTACTTTGTTACTTTTGTAATTTGTCGGTGAAACAGTGTTCGAAATATGTTCAAGTTTATTTAATTTTAGCAGGTGTAGGTAAACATGCTTAATAACACAGGATCACTTTCCGATAATTTGTTTCGTTTCAATTATATCGTTGATCTTACGTTTTACATGCTTATGCACTTTGAAAAGCCATTAATGCTGTCCCTTTAAGGTGGCAAACAGAACATACACTTAAGCGCTAATGGGCGGCCAGCATAAGGGTCAGCGTTCTCCCTCGAGTAGCCTAACTACGGCATTTTCTTATCCTAAAAGGATAATTTTCCTATCTAGTCCACCCATTAGTTATATGATATTCTGAAAAATAACTCCAATCTGGGCCTTTATTCAGGATAGGAAACGTGTTAACGGGATTTAGGACGATTCTCAAGTTTTCAATTGGTCAACAGTATTGTTTGAAGTTTACTAGCCGAGCCACATTTGAGGCGATCAGTATTCAGATTTCAGTACATAATACAACAGACCACGTACATACAGGTGTATACTTGAGCCATATCTTATTCTGAAAGGTATGGGTGCGTTTCAGATCAGATTTATCGAATCGCCCTTCGCATTTCAAGCTTAATTAGTCCAATAAAATCAGAAATGCTTCGAGCAACTAAAACTAAACAAATGTAAGTTTTATTTCGTCAAATAACGGATGGCCGATTTCGTTTCTATGCATTCAATGTACGTGCAGCTGTAAAATTTTACTGTAAGCCATGTTCCATTTGAACTAAACGACGCCAGGATATTAATTCATATAATTTTTTGTTAATTTTCAGCAATTTCGGATAAGGAAATCGTAATTATAGTAATTTGCTCCGCCATTGGTCTCGTCATTTGCCTTTTAGCCGCCGCTCTTTTAGCCAAGTAAGTATGACAACCCATCGAGCAATAAATATAAAAGTATCTCCATATAGTGGCGTATAAAAGCTAATTACATGGTCGCTCTAGCCATGCATTGTGCGAGGTTAGCATTTTGATTGCCTTTTAATGCGCAAATTATCGACTCCACGTAGATCACAATTCAACTGGAAAAGACCATCAGATTCCCAGATAATTTTCATCGCTATTTTTCTTGTAATGAAATGAAAACGAGCCCTGGCTAGCCCAGCCACCAATGGTTATCGATCCAACATGCGTTAATAAATTAGCGTTTCGTAATATCAAGGAAGAGGGAATAATACTCGTCTTTATGACTGGCGATTTACAGATACAAAACTCAAATATTTCATTAGCTCGCTTCATTGAGCAAGGAGAACAACTTTTCATTGTGATGCTTTTCATTGAGCCTTTGAAACCATTCGAGGGTATCGTCCTAATCAATTACTGTTTCTTGAAAATAAAAACGGAGGGTAATCTCGATGTAAAACGAGACAAACACGAATACTGCCATCAGAAGCCAATTGGGATTTCATGGTAGTTCATAGGGAAATCAGGTTGAAATCGAAAACAGGCCAGTCTTTCGTGATATTTCAGGAGAATTAATCAGACTTTCTTATCCACAAAAGTCACATTAGCATTCGGTTCGTCTCAGAGCAGCGCAATGCCCGGATAGCATGAAATACAATTGGCGTTGTTAATTAGAAAATATCCCACTGGAATTAGAAGTTCGAGCTCTCCGTGCTACGCTTTATAAATATTTTTGTTAACATGAACTGCTAACAATTAATAGCTCGGCAATTTTTTCGACCGTAAAGACAGTGCTTTTAGATAATTAGAACAAAGGAGTTTTAATGTACTGTAACGTCATGAACCAGCTGCAAAAAGCAAAATTTTACGAAAAGATGGTCCAGCTACATGAAGGTTGAATAAAAGTCCGCTAATTTTAGAAACGCATACCTTAAACTGGATCGCAGATCAAGAATATTTTAGACATTGGTTGCAATGAAAACTTTGACACAAAATTAAATAAATATAAAATTTAAGGGTGCATATTAAATTTATTTTCACAATAAAATGGTAAACTAAAAAAGCAAGTGCTCAACTGTCGAACAGTTATTTTACGAATTTTCAATGTGTTAAATTGCTAATGCATAATGATACACCATTTTAATGAAAAATACATCAAATATTGTGGCGTTCCTTATTATTTTGCATCAGTCTGTCAATGTAATGCGATTTTTCTATTAGTTCAACTGTGTAACAGTTAAAAACCAATTAGCTCTTTACCCTTCATATAAGCCACTGTTTCCAGCTCTATGGGCAATTATCCTATATGAATTAATTCGACCGTAAGGGACCCAGATCCAGACAGAATTAAGCGAAACCACGATGACCGTGGCGTAATTCTGTTTAAACTTAATGTTCTGGCAAACGTGATGCTTGTTTTTGCATAATTGTTTCTTTTTGTGCATAAATATCAGTGATGATGAACTGTCCACTGTCTTCTGCTCTTCATCGCGAAATAACCTAACATTTAAATTCTTCACCTGCTTACCTGCCCGTTTCATCTAGTTATAATGTACCAGACTTTTACTATCTTCAAATGAGGTGTTAGGTTAGTGAGTGGGTCTTGTCGGTCTAAATTCCATAATATTTTTTTATCGCTAGACAAATTATGGATATTTATTGGATATTGAAATTATATATTTGTTATTTTGCCATGGATGTTGATATTTATTTTTGGCTTGTATTTTTTAGTTTTGATATAAGCAACATAGTATACAAAAATCCCAATGACATTCATTTTTCATAATGTGTACATATAGGGATAAGCTACAGGGTTCCCACAGGACCTGGGAAAGTCAGGGGATTTTCTAAATTTTAATTATAATAACTTCAACTTCCATCATTAATTCCCAGCATCTAAGTACTTCTAATTAAAAATGCAAATTAAAATAGTGAATTAATACTTTATTCATTCATTATTCTAATTCATTAATTATAGACGTAGTCAATTGCAATATTCATTAAAAACATAATTTTGATACGGATGGGCAGGTACTTTTTATTTTACATTTGTCTATGAGAAAACTCTTAAGGTCAGGTGGTAAATTCAATTTTTAACTTTTTTAATTTTTGGGAACCCTGAGCAATCAAGTTGCAAATATTGGTATTTTAGGAACCTAGACTTTACTGCCTTATAAGAGCAGATTAGGTTTTGTTCAATTCTTCTGCAAGCTGGTTTATTCATCCTTGTCAAGCTCATTGTTGAGCTTCTTCAATTGCGCTAAAATTGTTTTGTTTCATTGAAACTAATGCGCATCCCATCCAAGACAATTCTTTACTTCTGGTAAATCACTTTTTGTTAAAGGCACTTATTTTTTCCCTGTAAAATTACAAAAAGCGCATCGCGCTTTGGGAAGATCTTACGAGGCAGGGCGATTTGGCAGGAAGAAAAAGATATCTTAGACAAAAAAAATGCATCATTCTTCTTCTGCTTCACCATTGATTAGATTTTTCTCATTTACTGTTCGGGATAAAAAAGAATAGATAGCATCTTAAAGGGATGAAGTGAGGGCTTTCAATTCTCAACAATTTAACAACGCATGGATTGACAAAAGACGTGAAACTCGATTAAAAATATGCGTATTGAATAACCCCTCTCCGTGAATGATGTAGTTGAAAATCAGTTTATCTGGACTTTTCAGCTTCAGAATGTGTCTTTCACGATCTAGAAATTGAGATATAATACGCTTTTGTACGCCATACATTTCCATCACTACATTGTAATGAGCTTATGCTGAACTATAGGTGAACGTTTTTAATTAATGCAGGTTCTATTGGAATAAAAGGCACGATGACGGCGGTGGTTACCATGGAGTTTTGCAAAAAGACACCACTGATAATAGCCCATCTGACGACCAGCCTTCTACAAACATTTCAGCCACTCAAAAGGTATTACTTTTTATTACAGATCCTTAGCTTTTAAAACAACATTGCGTAGATAACATGATGCTTGGCCTAAACTGTATAAACGCTGCAGATTATTTAATGATTTTCTAATGGTGATGCATAAACAAATGCAGAGGAATATGAATTACGGTAAAAACAACAAGCCAATGTTTTTGCCAGCCAGAAATATAGCTGCAGAACATTGCACGAATCAAGCTACTAATTTATTTTTGTTTCATCATGATTTTTCTGGTAACTCGATTAATCTTTATAACAATAACATGATTAGTAAAAATCGTTCTTACTGTAATGTCTTCCGGCGCTTACACATCATAGGAAATTCATTCGGGCCTTTTTATTAGCATAATGGATACTGAAATCCTCGAAATGAAATGATAAATACCGCACATTAGATGACATTTTTTCAAGTAAGGCAATGGAGCAATGGATCCTACTTAGCAACTGTAGTTTTTCTCAGATTTCTACCCAATATTAGCAGCAATCTTATTACTTTCTTGACGACAATCTGAATTTGGGAAAGAAATTAATTTACGTGCAGTTGCAAATTAATGCATGCGTTTTATCTTGTACGAAACAATTCACCTAACACCTCCTTTCCCTCTTTTGTTTATTATATAATTTGGAAAGTACACGATTCATCTTTATTGATTTTTGATCTGAATTTTAAGCCATTCCTTAAAATCTACCTAAATACAAATATCCTTAATTTCTTAATTCAGTGTTCTCACAGAACCTGGGAAAGTCAGGGAATTTGTTACTTACTTAAGAAATCTTGGAAAAGTAAGGGGACTTGTTACTTACTAGGAAACCTTGGAAAAGTCAGGGGTATTTTGAAATTTTTTCAAAAAGTCAAGGGATTCCTAACATTTAATTTTAATTTCAATCCAGAAGGTGTTTCATGTATTGCTCTTGGCGTTTACCATGGTTTTTAGGTGAAGCTTCCCTTTAGACAATAAAAGAAAACCCAGAATGGTACACTGGTTCTTTGTATTTAGCTTCAATTTGACAATATCGACATTTACCCAAAGTAAAATAAATTATGAGCATGCGAGTACTCCTAAATAACAACGGTCTGCCCCCTGGCGTTGATGATGGGCCCAATAGGCGCAAAAATAGGCCAACGTTAAAAATTCCATAAACAAACAAACAAACAAACTCCTAAATAACAATCCAAATTAAAAAAGTGCATTAATACCTTGATGTTGTATGAATACCTTTGTTATTCAAGTTCAATAATTATCGTCCTATATTCATTGGTCATATTAAAACATTTATATTAAAGGGCAGGTTCGTTTTACTTTAATTTAGTGGATGGGAAAACTACATGTAGAGGTCAATATAAAATAAAATTATTACCTGGGAAACTTGGGAAAGTCAGGAGGTTGTGTTACTAAAGCTGTGGGAACCCTGTTAAATGGCACATGCTGATAATGTTAACGTTTATAAATTTAAGACTAATGTCCTTCGATCAGGTCTTGTAAGATTTAAATTATCTTATTATGAAATGAATCAACAAACCAAATTCCACTTCCGACTAATGCACTATTACCATACGTTGATGCATTTTTGAAGTCGATTAGTATTATCAAGCACGAAATTCGGTTACAACCACTTGCATAATTTCATTATGTTCAACGTGGTTTCATGGATACCTGGCAGCTATTGGCACGCATTTAATGACGTAGCCGAGTTATAATTATTGGCCTTATCGCGCCTTAAATGGCAATATCTGGTACGTGTATTAATTTACCAAATGAAGTTTGAGCAGTTAGCTCGCACATTCCATTTTGGAAGGGGATTTCTTTTAAATACACAGACGTGTCGGTGTTACCTTCGCAAAGTTTTCTCAAATTAGTTGGGTTCTTCCATGGGTGTTACGCGATATATTGCGTGTATCGCATAATTCGATAGAAGAACGGTTTTAATTCGCCCTAATGACATTACCTAACATAAATGCAGCACTTTAATCTGAAATGCAAAGTGATCCTGGCATGGGGGGACTCCGGGGAGGATCACTTGGAGGAGACGAGGGAACCCTTATGAAAAACGTTAACGTCGTAATGCACGAACGTGCATTATGCGACACAATGTCGAAAATTACGTTAATGCGAAATTTGTAGAAAGTAATTTGGACGCAAGCAGAAGGAAAACGAAATTTGGAGAATGGCGTTGCACTGTCAAGAGAGCTCAAATGGCTCAATTTTTCCAAGATGTATTATTCGGCCATTTATCATTGATTTCTTAATCCTGGAAGGAAAAACTGGCTGCGCATTAAATTTAACCACACGTACAAAAAGTCCCTCGTTCATTCGAGTCTATCGCAGCTATTTCTAATTAACGTCACTGCAAGGATCTGGCTTTATTTACTTCGGGCTTATATTCTTACGTTAATTACTTCATAACAAACATCTGCCAGGCCTGTCTTCGAGCATATTTAAGCAAAATCGTACAAGGGCCCGGGGAAATTAGTGCAATTGTTTTCAGTTGGCTCCCCTTCTGTATTGCAAACACTGCATTGCTCTTTGCTGCGGAATTAAGGGTAATATTAGTTGATATCTGCTATAAAAGTTTAAGTTTTAGTATTTTAGCGCGTAAGGTAGTTGTAAAAACCTACCTGAATTGTTCTTGGCTTGCCTTAGTTGAAAGTATTGGAATAATTAATGCTACATTTGTAGAAATGTACATATATTCATGAAATATTGACGTGCTGTATCTTCGTTTTCAAATTTTTTTTTAATAAAATGCAGTTTTAATAATGTGTTGTAACAAATTTTCTGTTTGAAAAAATCCTAAAATAATATTCAATTTGTATCCAGAAGTCCAAAATTCAAAACTTGTAATTTGTTTGCCACCATGGTACTGGAAATATTTGGCCAAGTCCCAATGCATGGGGTTTGGCTGTATCATTCATGACAAATTATAGGTATAAAATCACGGTATAAATCACAGTAATCATCAAATTGCATATAAACCACTTGCATTCTTCAACGAGGACCCGAGGAAATGTTGTTGCCTTTTGAACGATATACACGTACTGTAAACCGTCATTGACTATGTGTATTGCGACACATACTGTACATGTAGTACAAAAGGTCGTAAAATTAAAAAATTTGGTGCTTTGAAACTCAATATTTCTACTCCTAAGTTGGACATTGAGAGCGCAGACCGTTTTGCGAAGGAACACAAATTTTGATGAGCTACCATAACGTATTCATATTACAACATCAATCTAAATTTGCCCATTATTCAGATAATATAAGCAGTATGTACTTCTCTATGCTGTGACATGTGACATCGTCTACTTTTATCTGATGCAAAAAATGTTATGATTACTTTCGAAAGCATATTAATAACAATAAGTTTTTTCTCGTTGCTTTTAAAAGGATAAGGACTGCCGGATTCACTCTAACATGTTCGCTCAAATCGACGAGATAGACGAAGACACTTGCTCCTTATCTCCAGTGTCTAAAAGCCGAAGAGTATCTTCTCTCCAAAACGGAGAAGACGGTGAGACCAAACCCTTGCTGACCACTTGTTCGTTGCCAACACCATCGTCCAACATGGAGGACACAGACAGCAAGTTGAGCGAAAGTGAGGTGGCTGCGAACGGAGATTCAAGCTTCGAAAGTGGCACGGTAAGCATATGGAACGTCTTAGATCGATTTTGAACATTAGAAATGCTTAACGAAGATTTGAGCAGCAGGCAAGCATTAGCCAGGGTGTCTGGCCATCTGGAAAAACCTGTGGTGGGAAATTCGGCCAGTCACCCTGATTAGCTTTTCAGCTTTGGCTGTCACTGTTCTAGACTTTCGTCTTCGTTCGTTTAACCCAATGCTAATGAATCTTTCCAATTCTGAGTGAAGGATTTCTTGCACAATCCTTTACCTTTGTTGCATTTGTGTGTACTGCTGACGCAGAGAGAAGAGAAAGACGTGGGCATGACTGAAGAAGCTGGGGAACCTGGCAGTGTTGCAGGGACAGTCGATGTTGTCTGTGCGGACATTGAGAATGTCGCAGCTTGTCGATCATTTGAACCAGAGCCGAGGATCTATTGCCGGACTGGATTATCGCAGTCTGATTACAGCCTGTCGTCGTTCACATCGGTGAATCCGTCTTACAGATATGGTAATCAGGTGGGCTACATGGGAGGGTATTACGGGTACCCCAGTGACGATGTCACCACACCCGACTTGGACTTCGTGGCCGATGACGAACTTCTGTTGCCTCCGCCAGAGTTTGATTTCAACCCGTTGACGTTTAACTTGCCCATTGTTGGTGAGAATCCCAGCGCCACTGAATCCTTGGCCATGATAGGTGACATCCCACCACCCATCGACGATGAAGCCATTCTGGAAATGGAATCGCCGCTGGACTTTGGTCAAGAAGATGACGGCGAGCTGCTGTCCAGCACAGGCAGGTGGATTGACCCTTCGTCCTTGGCGGTGGACAATGTGTCTAATATTAGCATAGGCGTCAACGTCGACGAAAGTGACGTGGCGGACTGCAAAGACGTCGATGAACCGGAAATGACCCCCGAGGGACAACTGGTGGAGGAAAGTGCCGCTAGCTCCAGTATATCCAGCAATGTCTGTAGTGCACCGCCTGTAGAACATAACCCTAAGGACGTCATATCCCAACAAGAACTCCGATATCCACTTCCAAACCCAGTTTGCACGAACCCTGAAAGTGTGTCTTTGGCCAATCATTCTTCCGGAACAGGAAGTCCCTCGGCGCATCTGCGCAGCAAAGATGATGCCTTGAAAGCAGGCAATTCCAACAGAGTGAACAATGGGGAGAAACCAGTATCAATTACTTAACTCTGGCCCGAAAGTGGAAATGGACTCTGGTCATTCTGATTTAAAAACGGAATTGATAATGTTACACGTGCATTTCTTGGGTTGGTATTACTAAATTTTCTTTCCAACTCTTAGAGGTATCTTAAGAGTTACTGAAACGAAGGGAATAGATGTCGTATTTGAGTCTTTTGACGACCTGGATGGGATGGAGTCCTCCTTATGCTGCGCTTAACTTATCATGATTTGAAAATTGAGACGCATCCAGTTCAGGAGTACAGTATGTCAGCAAGCAACGATATAGGGTGTGAAGCAAGTGAGGTTGTTTGGATACACCACGACAACGGCTCATTTTGACATTATTGGTCTTTTGCAGCTATCGAAAAGCATTGTGACAAAATAGTACTAGAAAACCAAACGGTGCATTGACTACCACGTAGTTTGAATCGTTGCCTTCCTGTTACTCGTAAATCTCAATGTAATTAACTTTCCAATCAGTGGGCTTTCAACTTGCTTTTCACAGATGGCGCGGCAGTACCTAAAGGAACAGTAAACGAATATTCTATGGAGTGATTTCACCCAATATTACTAGTGATTATTTAAACTTTTATAAATATTTTATTCTTCAAATGTTTCAGTTCAGTTTTCCAAAATTTATCCAAAGTTTTCCACTATTTCCCAACGATTTTCCTTCGAATTATTTTTTACGGTTTCTCAAATCGTGATATTTAATTTTCATCACCTGGATCTCACTATAACAAGGGTGTCTAACGGTCATGGAAGTGACGGAAAAGTCATGAAATGAAATTATGGTCATAGAATTTTTGCCTTTGATTCAAAAAATAAAAATTTGGGCTCAAATTCATCATTTGTCATCCAGTTCCCACATAATTTCTTTCGCCTGTGGCGTTTTTTTTTGTCCAATAATCATGCCATCACTATGGTAGAAAATGTTTCTGAAAATCGCTGTTTAGTGATGTCATTTTTTAACTCATGAAAAAGTTATGGGAAAGTCGTAGAATTTACAATACTAAATCCAGTAGACACGCTGATACCTGGAAATTTCTAGGACTTTTTAGGTACTTGCAGCGCCACCTACGGGAGGTTGACAATTGGTAGTCCTTAGGCAACTGGTGTCTTTTTTTTGCACAGCTTATAGGTTGGAATTTGACTCTTGTCGTTATGTGAGCATTCGTATGTACATATTGCATTCTTCGTTTAATTGGGCGCTCATTATAACGTTATTTTTCCATCACTAACTTTGAAAAAGTTTGTTCAGTCACTTGCATAGCGGATTTTGTATTTAGCTGTAATTAAGTCGTGCCATAATTTATCATATTGCATATTTGTAGCAACGTGCGATTTCAATTCCCAACTAATGTGAGTATTATTAGGAGGGAATGGCAAACTGGTAAATTCGTTAGCTGTTCGGCATAAAAATTAAAAACGATTTAAATTAATTAAATGTGTGCAGGTTTATTAGGCCTACATTCTGGGTTACAAAAAACATTCTGGGTTTTTGACAATCAAAACCCACGTCAGTTTTCGTCTCAATTCCCGAAAATCAGTAGTTTCACTGCACTGCACATACAGTATATGCAAGTAAAAATATCTCCCATATTTGGGAGCAGAATTTAGTGAATAGACATCGAAGGTTTTATACCGATATTGAAAATAAGGGGAAGTGATCAAGGGCCTCGCAATTGTATCTATCGTTGTGCAGATAGATGATCGTTTTGATGCCTTTAAAACTGCTTTTAATTGTAAAAATATTCCAAAAATATTTCAAGTTTCTTCATCGTTCTTCTAGAACAGTATCTGTTTTGCATCCCAACAAGTATTTCTCATTTTTTTTACAATTTTGGGGATGTCATGATTTATTCAAATCTCGGCATAATTTATGTAAATTTTTCATCTGAAAACTCTTAAAACTACAATTTTTTTAGTAAACTTTATCAAACTAGGTGTGTAATATTTAGGAAAATACGATTTAAGAGCGAAGCTTTCTATTTTGGTCCATTCCAAGTTTGAATTGCATTATTGCTAGAAGATCTGTACCAGTTCTTTTGAAATACATCATTCAACGAAATGAAGTGCATACTTTTTAACTCCTTAAAGCTAAGAGGTTTCAAAGTTTTTGTTGTTTTTGTTTACCTTGCTACATACAGGTGTAGAAGTGAAACCATCCTGGATATGTTTTTGCATTCAAATAAGCGTGTGTTCATATCCATGAGGCTAAAAAGAAGACAACAATTTTCTATATAAGCTTCGGATATGCAGTGTTTGCATTTCAAGGTATCATAAAAAGAATGATATGAATAAAACTGTATTTAAGCTTTAAGGATTCAATTTTGGAACGAAATCTGCTGAAGTACATCGTGCTCGTTTAGATGCCTAATAATGTCTTCTGTAAGATTGGAGATTTTCTCCTCCAGTTGAAGTTTTGTTACAGTATTAGAAAACTCTTGTCCAAACGTAAATATGCTCACCTCAGAACATATATACTTTCCTCAAACGTTTAGTTAGAAATGTTGGCCACTTTTATTCATATCACTCGGTTTTCCTTGTCTATATTGAATGTCTATAATACCAATTTGTCTTCATAGATTGCAATTGCGAAATCGCGCCTTTAATGTGCCATTCAATATGAGAACAATAATCATGATCAAATCGTAGTTATAAAACAGTACTGAATCGTTTTTTTTTTTCGTTTAATTTCATAGATTAGCTGCAGTTTTTTAGGTACTCGCATGCACTTGATAGCAATTAAAACGAGCCTACGTTTTTTCCTTATATTCTGTGAAAACATTAAATGCATTCCTACAAACTGAAGACAAGAAGTCGACTCAAGGTACTGCATGGTTAAATTAATTTACGATGTTGTTGAATTGTGGAATGTTTGTTTTGTGTTGTAATTGCTCGATTGCTTTTCTTTTTCGTAGATATTGTCGTTTTTAAAATGCGATGAAATTGACGGATTTATACCAGAGTAGGTTTTTAATTTATTTTTAAAAATTATATTTGCATGCCTGTGCATGTGCATTAATTTTCTAAGCGTCCTACTTATTATTTTCTTGAGAACCCATTTTCTTAAAGGTACCCCTCCATCCGTTGTGTATCTTAAATTCAGCCGTCCTATGGTGCATGCGCCATGATCCAATTCATTACTTCGTTAAATTTAACAGCCCATTACAACCGACTTTAATTAAAGTTTACAAGCTCGCTGGGTTTTGTCATTATACTTGTACAGTACATGCTTTTTAGGTGAGAGGAGAATTATGGTAAAGCCTTTCACATTACACGCGAGGGCAGCCTAAGAGTCTGCTCTTCAGTTTTCTCTGAAATAGTAGTTTCTTTCTTGGATTCAGTAACGCCTATTTGCACCTTTAGTTCTACAGACTAAACTGCGTTGAAAACAAAATCTATTTAAGATGCGATTTATCAGTTGATTCGACAGTCTTCAAACATGCTGCTATACACCAAACGCATTAAGGTTGTAGTAGTATGTTTCAGCACAAATGCTGGCATAAATGAGAAGTCCATTTTTTCAAGACTTCTGACGTAATCACGATTCATGCAGAGAACTGAGAGGACCGAATATTATTCTTGCTTATTATCTTCCTTCGCCAAATGACACGACTACTGTATAGTGCTTTCGAAACGTTCACTGAAAGTTGCAGGGTCCCTCATTTGAAATAGTTGTCGACTTTCTTACATCTCTTACGGCCCTTTTTTAAAACATTTTTTTGGGTGCCATCCAAATTGCTCTCTGCATTCTTTATGCTCTTTGCAGGCCCATTTTCGAAAGCTTCGTAATGACTCTGCCAAACATTTGCCTCCGAAATCCATATTATTACGATATATGTATTTCGCCCATTCCATCTCAGCTATACGACAATAAATGGGTGCGCTACCACGACAACGCCAAATTTGCATGTAGGAAGCGCCCCAGCTACGTCATTGGTGCGTTGACTGGGAATGTTTCAACATCGTTAGCTTCACTGCGTTTTGCTAAACCACCCCATCTATTAACGTGCCATGTTATCGTAAAATCCGGAAACTATGCAGAATATCTGCTTGCTAGTCGCCATGGTCTAGGTATATTGCTCTGAATCCTATGGCGTAAACTAAAATTAAAGAGGAACGGGTTAGGCTGAAAGGTGGTCCGAAAAAGTAATAAGTCCTGAATGTCCTAAAAAACCTAAATATTTTAAAAAGTTCTAAATATTAAAAAAGTCCTTAAACGCCATGTACCTTGTGTTGTCAGACTACCTGCACCAAGTTAAATGCTGACAATCCTCAGCGTGGTACAGGTACAGTTTGGCACCTTGGATCAATTCGCAGTTTGCCGTTTCCAGTGAGTTTTTCCTACTTAAAAGTGAAGTTTCCAGCATTCAATCGGAAATGTTGGGAGATACAATTTTTTGACAAATCAGCTTTCGAATTTGGTTAAATTGGTCAACGAATATCATGATGATATACGGCTTTCACATAATAAAATGTACTACCTTTTCGTTTTATCAATGGGTAAGCTTTGAGGTCTGAATTTCAAGCCTTGATTGTCCACACCTACATGCAAAAGCATGATTTCTGGAAACAGATTTACTCAAAATGTTTCCACATTGCTAGCATATAAACATATTTGAGGAAAACGTTTGAGGCCTGTTTCGTTATTTCATGGTGTGGACAAGGATTTATAATTAAATTAGTGGTATTAAAAATTTAAAGTTAAATTCTAGCTAATGCGCGGACGTTTATATATAAATGTAATGTATCTTTTCCTTTATTGAGTAAGGAAGTCGACACTTTAATATCCTTTAAAATTTGCATAGTCATTATGTAATTTGGACATTTTTTAAGCATAAAAAACTTACAAAAATGATTAGTCTGCTAATTCTTAAGATACTGTGCGTTATGATGAAGTAAACGCTTTTCTCCCTAATAAGATAGCTTGTGCTAGGTAGCAAATATTTTAACAAAATTTTCAGTGCCACACAAGTTAATTTATGTTATCTACGAGCTTGTCTTCTGATATTTGAAAAACTCATCATTACAATATGTTACAAAAGTTAACCATTTACTGTATTTAAATATTGGGTATTTCTATTACCTAATTGTTTCTGATAATGTGGTAATTACAAAACTCAGAATCTGAAGTCAAATTATCATAAATTTTGTTTTGCCTGGTCTAGAGGAGCATAGCCATTTCAAGCGTTATGAATACTTTAATACTCGAATAAACAAATTAGGGTTAAATTTCCAGATACACTAGGACCTGCGTGTAGTTTTATTCATTTAAAAATTTCAGTTCTGCTAAATAATGGCTATAATCTATGATTAAAAAGAAGAATTGTTGATTAAGACAACTGATAGCACCGTCTACAGGCAGTTTTTCTAAGTACTTAACTGTGACAAAACGCAATTTACTTTGGTACATATTTGTACTTACCAAATCTGGCTGTTTGGAGTCAATATTGGGATATCTACCCTATTTTCGGTGAATTAAATGGAATACTATACACCAAATAGCGTTAGGCACATGCAGATATTTAATAGCAAATTTTAAAATATTGAAAAAATGACCACATCACCAATAGGCACACTTTTTTTCAAAAGTTGAATGGACAGAAAAAAAATATAAATATATGTTAACTTTTTAATTTCAAATAGTAAAATAGAGCAATAAAAATAAGCAGTTGAGGGCATTTATATAATATATTTGACAAGGTGGATAGATTGATAAAAAAAATAAATGCTCAAATTGTAATTTCCATTGAGTGCCAAACTCCAGTCAGGTAAAGATTAAATTAGAAGGAAATTGAATAATTAATGATGAAAGCTCAAGTTTTCATTAGATAAAGGAACGCGTTTTAATATCGGGACAGCGATAGAATAAGAAGGTAATGCACTGAAATAACAAGTAATGAGAAATCGCAATTAAAAACATTCATAAATAGCCGTGGACCACAGATTAAGTGTACATGGAAGAGCTGGATATCACAATGAAACTTAATGAAAGAAATGCATTTGCTAACGCAATTAAAATATCCACCTGCAATTTAATCAAGAGTAAAAATTCAAGATAATTAAAGAATGCGATTTGCAACATTTAATCCAATAACAGCAGAAACTTATTCATATGCATTATACATTCATTTGGAACCATCATCTCCCTCTATTACCCAAAATTTAAACATTTTACATCTTAATTTTTGACTAATTTATCTTCATAATAATAAACCCTTTCATCATTTAAAATTTCAAAAGCTGTTTATAATTTCATAAACTATCTTAGCATTTTTGATTAAATTCAAGGTTTGTGCTGTGTCACCAGTCACCAACGTTTTTACAGAACGTTAGCATCATTCAATTTGTTTTCTAGAAATTATTTCATTTGCATTCGCAAATTACTATGTAATTTCAAAGCAAACGTTTTAACCTCTTGGTCCGTTTTGCACAAATTCTGTAAATGACAGAAAATCAAAATCCATGTTTTTGTTGAAAGTCAGGAATTTTGCTAACTTATTACTTAAAATCATATTCGAAGAGTGAATACCGTAAAATGATTATCTCTCTATGTATCATTATGAATTTCACAGTAACTTCAATGTCCCATGTGCATAAGCTTTATAGCTTGCATATATGAATAACTTTCGTGATATTGATGCATTAAAGGAGAAAAATGGAAGAAAAATCAAAAGGAGGTCATTAAAAAGAAAGTGTTATTTAGTAGACTATAGTATGTGAGAGACACAGTATATGTAGAGAGATAGCTAGAGATAAGCGTTTCTGATAATAGCTATATGCTAGTTATAGTATTAGGATATAGAATGACATTATAATAATAAATATTATTATAAGTAGATCCATGGATGCCAACAAACGTATCTCGGCTAAACTATGTAGCCTGTGATGCAATCTTAAAATACTTCCCGATTGAGATTTAATGGTGAAATGGAATATAAACTCAAATAAAAATGAGAGATTCTGAGCCATTCAAATAATGATGCCATATCGGGTGCTTTGCCATCGTTAAGACTAAACTTATGCTAAAACAGTTTCTTTGCTTTTGTTTAATACTTATTTCTTTCTAACCATATATTCCTTGCTAATTAAAAATTAAATTGTTTGCAATATATTTCTACCGTCACCCAATTTCAAATTTTATGCAACCGTGAGTTACCTATTAGTCCATTACATATGGTATTATTTGATTAGCTCAAGAATCCTCTAATAATATATATTTATATACATTTACATTTGCTAATTAATTAGCTACACTTAATCATAATCATCCGAGGTAAGTTGAAGAGGCATGAAATCTTTATAATTTACAACTTATGTAAGAAACCAGTGTTCAAAATACTTAACACTTATTTACAAAGTGTAATAATAAATTGTTTAAAACAATGAAAATATTTTACATTTCAATAATTATTTACATTAAAAATGTAGCTCTTAGTGGGCTTGACAAAAATTAGTTTCATACATATATAATACAATGTGGTCTGTTCTTTTTTTCAGTAGGGTGACGAGTATAAATTGAACAATAACATGAAAAGAAAAATGAATAAACCAAAACGGCAGCTATGCCTACTTAGAAAAACGACAACATAGCGGCAATGACCGCCCGACTAAGGTAATTATTTTTTTGTTAACGTTTATAAATAGGATGTGTTTGGAATTTTTGGGTTTAACAAAAATTCGTTGTCTATGATACTAATCGTACATAATGTATATAGAAAGGTCAGCGACATTGTTTGTTTAACTCGATAACCAATCCAAATTTCAAAAGTAAAATTTACTTTATTTGATTCTAATTGCAAACGCAAGATTTGTTCGAGCCATTATATAATAGACTATTGTTGAAATTCGAGTCTATGTAAGAATTAACACAGAATTATGCGAATTATAAGAAGTAATTTCTTCTAAATAATCCCATTAGTTATAAATGTATTAATTGTTCGTTTGGATTTTTAACTATGAATACAATTACGATCTTGAATTTCAAGTACAGTTGTATTAATACATCAAATTTGCAATAAAAACAAAAATCATATGAAAATTTATGATAGACCTTTATGGTCATTAATTTTTAATCTTTAGATGTGATGGGTTTTGCTCCTAATAATTATTCGATTTTAACGAGTGATTTTGAATGCTGGTCTGCTTTAATCGGAGTTGTATTAGATAAAATGATTGAATAGCAATTTGTCTCTGACACTCTTGTCAATGTACTCTGCTGTGACTTTCGACCTTTTATATACACGGCTTTATACCGGTAGTTAAGTGTACGATAAATAAGATATTGACAGTGAACTTCGAATTGTTTGAAATTGTCAGTATTAATATGTAGGCTATAGATAGATGAGTTATCTAATAAGCTGTGAAAGGTTCTAGAACTGACATTTTTAAAATCTAAAAAGGAACTATCTAATATATAGACGGTTTTGTATATGTTTGGTTAAATATGACCTAAGTGTTACGAAGAAAATGTGAGCAAATAATGTTTTTCTTTTTCGTAATATATATATACTGTATATTATAGGAAATAAAAAATGCTACATATTCCAACAGCATTTCCTCTCGGAGGATGATAATACACGTCATATCATGGCATGAAGGCAAAAAACAACACCAATTAAAGGTAGGAAACGCAATCGCATTTGTATAATTAATAACGAGTTAAAAAGTTTTAAAAATAGTGAGATGTGTGTGCGAGTGCTCGAAATTATTAGTGACTGACTGAAACAGAGCTCACCGTAATAGGGATTGAATATATAGAGCTTATAAAGACTAGAAAAAAGGTATTTTGGATGGCGGAGGTATAAAAACCAATGAAACCCGTCTCAATAATTGTCGAATCCGTCTGATTGAATTTGGAAATGCGAAAAAAAAGTCACATTTTAATTATGACGAATGCAAATTTTTAGGTAATCATGATTCCTTTTTCGTGTTTACATCAGTCTTGAAGCATAATGTGATAACTTTGTTATTATGTCATGCATTAACAGTAGTAAATCGCAGTGCGAAATGGATTTTTAATTTGATGCTAAGCACCAAGCAAGTTTTTCATTTGAAATTATTTATGAAGCTTCAGCTAAACAATAAATAAATTTGAATAACGCCACAGACTTGTCACAGCAGATTTATGGTACTTATGACACGTTGCGCCAAATTCAGTTTAATAAAATCGGCGATTAAATTAAACTGAGCTTGAGCTCACCAACCGTTAAAACTTTAGTAACTGATAAGTACATAAATTGTCCTCTGTTCATTATGACAATTTTATTTAAAAATAGCCTTATTATATTTGACGAATAATCCATTTTTCACGACAATTACACTGTTTGGGGTTTTCATCCGTTGCTTTAATTAAAAAATATAAAAATCTATTCCGTCATTTCGGAAAAGATAAAACTTGTCTAAATTGTTGCGAAGTTGACCTAAAAATTGGTAAATTTAGCTTTCAGAATAAAGGATTCGAGGAAGAAAAGAGAATTATACCAAGAACATTTTTGAACTTTTGGTCAGCTCTTTTCGGTGTTTTCGCTAATTATAATGATTTTAACAACCGATGACACTAATCTGTCTTTGGATTAATCCGCCATGCGTACCTAGGAAGTAATCTTATCCACTGTGAACAAGAATACCTAACTGGTCATAAAACTAATGAAGTCTTCTTCTGCAATAAAAGTGACTTAAAAATGCGGGCGTTAAATTGGGGGCCTTTATAAATAAAATCCACACCGACTTCATTCCAGTATTATAATAAATTGCATATTAAACAGAAATAAACCTCAAAACTACGTGAACTATAAGATTCAAAAACCATTTAGTCATATAATAGTAACAGGATAATATTATGTGTATAGTTGAAAACCAAGCTAAAGCGCCTAAAATGGCCGAAGCTTTAGAAAATTAGCATCGTCGCCCTCGATGAAGCCTTACAGAGCTCTTTGAATTTTGTAAATTATCACGATTCTGCTAGTATGAGGTTTTGTCACTATAAATTCTCGAGGTGATACTAATACATAATTTCGGATTGTCCACATATTTCTTTATATACCACCAACAGGTTATTATTTTCGACTAAACTACTTAACGACATTGTAATTTGATGATGGGAGAAGGAGAAAAACTGACCAACCGTTAACAATCACCGGCTTTTCCTTATTACCATTACACGATTTGATAATCGTTTTTTCTTTAATTATGCCTGATTACTTAATTATCAACCATTTTGTAACATGTAACGCGCGGGCCTGTACAACATCGATACAAACTTTTAAGCACCAACTCGATTCGCTCAAATGCATCTTCTCAAATAATGACTACAATATTTATTCATCTATTTGCCATAATATTGGTTTCTCTTTGGAATTCAGACTCATAACGTCCGATGCGTGGTAAACGTCTTATCACTTATATGCCATTTAGCATCCTGATTTCCTAGCAGTTATCTAATGTCTTGGCAAGAGTAGGCCTGACTCAAACGTTTAATGCTAAATCTTACGTTTGTTATTTGGTTAAAGTTAAACCTTGCATCTGTATAGCAGCGCAGGAATAAGACATTTATACAATTTTTAAATCATACACGTCCATTTAGAACTTGTATTGAGAGTATGAACTATTGCAGAGGGGTCGTTTGCCTAAATGTAACAGTACGGTATATTTAAGTGCCCAATAGCTAATAAATGCTATTGGCACTGTTGTAGCTTTTGCGTGCAAGTATGTGCAATTTAAAAAAAAATAACGGGAATAAGTAACACAAAATAGTCACATGCCAACTGAAGGTAGCCATATTTTAAAGAACGATTTATGCAAGTATTTGGTGTACTTTGAAGGGTTTGTTTCAAGGTCTCGTCTGTTTGTCTATTTATAAAATGTTCTACATAGGAATAATGGAAATACTGATCGTATATGTCACCACGATATTTTCCACTATTTCCCAGTTGCAGTTATGCTTATAGTAGTAGGTCGTTTAGATATTGTGAATCTGAACGTACTTCAGGAGTACGTGCAACATACATGTAATTTGATTTGGCCAAGTTGTTGGAGGAAAAATATGCTGGGGAAATTAAAGCGAACTGAAAAAATGTCGATACTTTTCTCAAAAGAAAGTATTTCGTAACAATATCATACAATCAATTACATTACAAAAACGACAATTAGGATGAAGGGTGGCTGTTGTAGTCAAATGCTTTCATTTAGTGCCTGATGCAATCAAGGTAAAAAATACTTTTTCGGGCGCGCAAAGCAACCCAGGTTTAAATGCAGAAATATCACCATGATGAACGCAATCTTTCACCAAGAAGTTGCTGTCCATGGCGTGAAATCACATCTTTCATTTATGTGGCTCCAGGTAGATAGATTTTCGCAAGTTTACCTCCACCTTCGAATCTGTAGAAATACAATTAGTATGACATATTTTAGTTTTTTCTCGCTTTATTCTCGCGTTTACACTACGGTATATAACAAAACGTGTTATATAGCAAAGTTATACAACTTGTTTGAAAATGATTTGAAAAAAATGTTATTTAACATCTTGTAAAACTGATGACACGCATAATCGAGTGGGTGTCATATACAAACAAGTTGTACAACAGACTGAAAAACTAATTTGTTACAGGCGTATAACAAAACGTGTTATATAAAAGTTATGGTGCGTTTATACTATATCACAAAACATAATTAAACAAATTAGTTTTTAACTGTTTTACAACTTGATATACATGTACATGTATAACACTGTCTCGATTATGTGGGTCATCAATACTGCAATATGTTAAATAACATTTTGTCTTATTTTCAAACAAATTGTCAAACTTTGCAATATTACTCCTTTTGCCATACATGTAGTGTAAACGCACCTTTATACAGCTTATTTGAAAATGAGAGGAAAAACGTTGGTGTTATATAACAAAAGATGCAACAGAGTTAATAACTAATTTGTTGTATAACGATGTTACGTGATATAGTGTAGACACACCTTTACAGAAATTTGATTGGTATTTCAAGTTAATATTTCTTTACTGTCCTCTTGGCGTGTAACATACAAGATGTACATGTACATTGTGTGTTCGTGCTCTGGGCTGACCTTTGGCATCTCCAACCAGGCATGGCCATGAAGGTCACATTTCAGTGAGCCACATACCACGTGATCAAGTTAAACGTGAACGTTAAGCTTGTTTGGGAGAAGGGAGGTCTATTTACAATTATGCACCAACAATTTCGCAGTGTTTTTAAATATTTAAATGGATCAAAATCAAACGGCAGATTATGTCGCCTGTGAAACTGTAAGTGAAATATTGCTTTTTGTTTTACTCCTATAAGCCAATAAATTTTTCATCGGCGTGGGATGTTAGTAACAATTATCTACCTGTGGGCCACAGTATAGCTTGGGTCAGGCTGAAATCTGGCCAGTGGAGAGCCTAGTGAGGGTAGGGCCAGCTGTTGAGGTGCCAGCATTTGCGGCGTTTGCTTCGCGCTTTCGGCAGCTAAAGCACGCTCTTTCTGTAATCTGAAAGTTTAAAATCATAATCAGAGGCCGATTTGATAACGAAAACCTTTTGTTATTAGTACCATTGCGAGTCTACACTCAGCTGTCCAGTCCCCCGAACTTACCACACTTTCTCTCAAATATTCCCACACGCTGAATGAAGGCAACAAATAGAATCAAAGTGACATGTTTAGAAATATTTACAACAAACTGTTTGTACATTGTAACTGGAGAAATTAATGTCGGTTTTAACAATATCCCTCATAAAATTAAATTTAAAATGGCAAAATTTATCCATTCAGAATCCAGACCTATTGTGAATATCAGGGGAGGAATTCAATTTTCCATTTACAAATTATGGAAATTTGTAAAATACCGGGTTCCCCCAGATCTGGAAAACTTGGAAAAGTCAGGGAATCCTGATGTGTTTTAAAACCTGGATAAATCAGATAAGTTCATTTCTGGGGGAACCCTGAAATATCTACGCCCCAAACTAATGATTGAAGTTAATCAAATAATATCAGTACTGGACTCACTTGTTTTTTGACTGTCGCATAAACTGCTGGATCTTGCGAGCAGCTTGGTGTTGTCGTCTTTGGGAATATGTCCTTCTACAATGATAATGGTACAGTCGCAAGTTTAATGCGATTGTCTTGCTCGAATATGATTTCCAGATTAATATTTTGAAATCAATTTCATTTTTAGGACAACCTATTGAAATGTACGCATGCTAATTGCCTCGTGATAATATGAAATATGCAGCGGCTATTAACAATTTTTGAAATTCACTTGATTAATTTTGATTTGTCATATTTTTTTGTAAAATAAATCAACTTTCTAGAAAATGAAATTTAGGAAAGGATAATTGTAACATTTTGAACGCTGGAGGGTAATTACAGGGGGTCTGGTAAATTGGAAATCTAGACTTAGTTTGCAAAATCCCCACCTAATGCCAGACCCTGTTGGGGTCCCTTCGCGACTTTGTCGGATCCTATCTTGTTGCTCTTTGTAGTTCCTGTAGCAGTTCTGAATGCGTACTGCGGCTTCTTGGCTTTTCTTGAAACGTTTGTGCTCGCAATAGCTGCGGTATTGATTTTGTATCACCATTGCGGCTTTTGTCATCTGTTTGAAATAAGCGTACTGAAATGGAAAAAAAAGCTCAGATTGCATTTTTCCCTTCCAAAATTTCCATCTCCAAAGGCAATTTTGTACATGGGCGTTGTTTTGTCCATTCGTACTTGTTTGTAGCGGCGGTAGTAGTTTTGTATAATAATGGCTGCTGCTCTTTCTTTGTCTTGTTCCTCTTGTCTTTTCCGACCCTTGTAATGACGATAGGCCTTCTGAATGGTTTTGGCAGCTTCATACAATTCCCTTTGTTCTTTGTCTAAAGGAAAATAGCAAATTAGAATCATGAATGTTTAGGAAAATGCATTGAGTGCATGAGAAGGACTGTCATGGATTCATGGGGAAGAGCAGAGATTTTGCAGAAGAAATTGCCACATGACGATATGACGAGTTACTTAGAAAGATTACCTGAAAGAGTAAGATTGGAAAAATCCTTTTCCATGATCTTTCCAGAAGCTTGGAAGAACTCGCAAAAGTCTGCAGTTGTTGGGGGTGGCGATGGAGAATCTAAGGTGAAACTGCAAGGACTTTGTAGACACGATGACGATGCAGGGCTCAGTGAAGACGTTGGTGTGCCAACTTCACAGTACCTGATTTAAAATCAAAAAAGCAACATTAAGCTTGTGCAATTTAAACGGCGTTCTGCAGCCAGTTAAAACGTGCACCAACCTGTAGTTATGGTCACTATATTCGAAATTAAATTCGTCTCTTGCCAGAATCGAACCATCCATTTGCATTTCTATGGCGCCTTCATTGCAGAGGTCAATGGTTGTGAGAGTGGAGGGGTCGCACCCACTGTCCTCCATCAAATGGTCATCAAGCGTTGATGCCTATGGCATAATAAAAATGGTGATTGACGCTTTCTGCCTATTTATTGCCACCAGATTAAATTATTTTTACTTACTTTAATTCTGTCTGGGAGAGCCGCAATAATTTGTTCTGCCAAAGTGAGGACTCTGGTGTCTTGCTCTCCGGTCGTGATGCTCAAGTTCAAGTCGCAGCTGCTGAAACTTTCTCGTCGACTAAAAGCCTCGGTTTCTTCAAAAAATGCAGAAAATATCACGGGCTATTCAAACGAACAAAAACTATTGATTTTGTTTGAAAGACCTACCTGGAAGCTTTTGTTTCTGAAGTTCGACTTCTTCATCGGAGACTCCGACCACATCGATATAAGGACTTCCGTTGGCAATTGTTGTTTCACCTTAAAGAGCAATGTTAACTCTCAACATTTCTGTTTATAAATTACTCTTACAATGACTCGACTCGCACGATAAGCAGCGCTGACATATATGAGCAAGAAATAGATGCTTTTGCAGTCTTTCATAGTGCCATACAGTAGGCTATGTCCAATACTTGCAAAATGTCAATAATTTTCCTTGAGCACATAAAGCAAAATTGTTTTGAATGATTATCGGTTAACATACTGGTATCCATGAGCACGACTGGGGAACTGACTCTTTCTTCTTTGATCTCACATCCAATGACCGAATTGTTGTCCATCGGTGTCAGTGCAGAACTTAGTGGCAATGAAAGGCTACGATCGTGTCTGGACAAGAAAAAGCATTGAATGTGTTTATAAAAAAATGCGATTTTTCTTGGCAAACTTTCTTTGCTTAGTAATAATTTCACCTTGAAAGTCTTGGCGAGCCACCATCCAAAGATGACCGCTTGTTGGTTTCACCTTGGAATATGTTGATGCCACTGTCCACTGAGGATCTCTTGGACAGAGTGCCCCGACGGGTTGGGGTTAGTGCATTCTCTCTCAGAGGACTGGGCAGAGAGGACAACGATGCTGGAGAATGTCCTCTGTCTCCAGTCTCGCCTTTCCTCTCCAGTGGCAAGTCCAGACTCAGTTTGTGACTCTGATTGTATCCATATCTGTCCAAACCACAAATCCAACATTGCCTTTCAGAATTTCTAACTTACACATTTGGCTCACTTTTGAAATTAGAGCTTGGACACTCGCCTTGAAAGTGGAGTTATGAAACTGTCTGCTCTGGCCTCGTCGTTCAAGCAATGTGCTTCTTCTAACTTTTCAATTTCTTCTGCCAGTTCTTCGTGGCCACTTGCCCTCGCAACATCGATCGGATTTCGCCCATGATTGTCTTGGACGTGCAGAGCATTACGGTTCCATTGATACAACATCAGAGCTATTTCTTTGTGACCCATGGCACAAGCCCACATCTAATGATATAAGTTGATATATGCTCTGATTCACCGTAAAATTAATTTCTACTGGATGCCTAGACAAGGGGCTCGTAAAATCACTTTTTTTACAAACTTAATGGAACTACAAGCTAGGTCTTCGGTAGTCTACAAAATTTCTCTTCATCATTCCTGGGGATATTTCCAATTTTAAATTTATCGTTTTTTGAAATTGTCATGGACTTTGTGATCAATGAGAATTGGCGAAATTTCCATTTAGAAGGTATTCTGTAAAACAGCTGACATGCCTTCAGACAGGGTTCCCACAGAACATGTGGATCCTGGGATACCTGGATAAGTAAGGGGAATTTTGAAATTTGTTCAAAAAGTCAGGAGATTTCCTAACTTTGAAATATAATTTTAATCCGGACGGTATTTCATATATCGATTGTTGCGTGCGATATACCGTGGTTTTTAGGTGAAGTTTCCATTTGCACAATGGAAGAAAGCATCAACATGGCATATTGGGTCCTTCTATTTGACTTCATTATGACAATATCGAAATTTGCCAAACTAATATCATCTGAGCAGCTATAAGTACCCCAAATTAAAAATTAAAATTAATATTCTAATGTTGAGTAAATTGCTTTATTATTCAAATTGAATAATCATCATTATAGTCAATGGCCATACTGATTGAAAACGTGGTCGATGGGAAAACTTTAAAGGTCAGGGGAAAATACAATTTTTAACCTAAAAAACCTAGGAAAGTCAAGAGATTTGATACTGAAGCTGTGGAAACCCAGTGATGGCATGTGAAGCGTTCACATTTGGTAGTGATGCGAAATGCGACTGACTAAAACTTGAATTAAATTGCTAATCACGAGCCGCCCATTTGAAAGGCCAAAGATCAATAGCAAACTCCGCTAAGCGTATACTAAACAAAAGCTCTTGGATCGAGATTATCGATTTCTAGGTCCACTCGAAATGTGACGTTGATTGTTCCACATGGTGTGCTACTTACCAGAGGGGTGCAATTGTTGGCATCTCGACTTAAAGCATCGACTTCTGATTGCAAAGTCAGGGAAGGGTTTTCAGCTCTCCAATGGACGAGAGTGCAGGCTAAACGTACATAACCGAGAGCAGCTGCCAAGTGGAGTAGGGTCATCCCCTTGGAGTCAAGAAAGGGCAAAGGGCCAATATCTTCACCCTGCCAAACTGCCGTTGTCATCAGTTTACATAAAGCCACCAAACAGTCTTCAATATTATCACATCTCGTGTGCCCAGAACACTCGTTCTGAAATGAAAAAGTGCTAACTTTTCAAAATCACTGCATTTAAAGTGAATGGCTTTGAAAAGTCATTGTTTTTACAACTGTCCAATTTCGACTTAATGAATACTGACCCTACACGACCTATCCCTTCTTCCTGTCTTGAAAGCCAATTTCGATTCAATTTGCCTTAACCTCTCTGCAAGCTTGTTTTTCAATTGCGAATCTGTAATGTATATATGCAGTTACATGTATGCTGACAAACGGACTTTAAATTATGCTGGCATTGGTAAGCTGAAATGGCGCAACGTACCATCCTTGGTTAGCCATTCTTCCGCTTTAGTTGGTTGCGACGAATTTGGCTTTCCCTTGTATTCAAATATCACAGAATTTGAAACCACAAATCCTTCACAGGCAACTTGCAAAGACACTAGACCCACCTCATGGGCTGAAAATCAAGCAAAAATATTCATCGGTGAATTATGCACCGTGAATTTGAAACACAGTTCACAGAATGAAACGAATCCCAATGAAATCCCAATGCAATGAATGCCAAAATGAAATCTTGAGTCCAATAATGCCATACCTGGACAAAAGCATCTTAGAACACCACTCTGAACCAAAGTGGTGGGTACAGCAACTCCATCAAAAAGGATGCTATATGGGGAGGACGTGGAGTACCAGGGTCCAGTGACCAGCACTTTAACACCACCCTGCGCATGAAAACATTTGGGAAAGTTTAGAACGAGTCGGAATATATGGGGTGTTTCACAAACCATAGCCACAGTTGAAATATAGTAGGTGGTGGTACTCAAGAAAATAAACACAAATGTCCTTAATGACCTAGGTCCGAAAACTGTCCATTTCCGAGATACCAGAGCCCATTCTCCTAAATCATACATGTATTAACACATGCATTGGTTATCTGTAAATGGCCAGGCGTTTATGTTTCGTTTCCGAGATACAGGATTTAGCTGTTCGTGCATGTGAGTTCTTAGGAATCAGGTACCTGCATCTCAGGAATGGGTCGTTTTCAGACCTAGGTTATTAAAGAAATTTCTGTTTGTTTTCATAAAACAATTCCATTTGGATAAAATTCCAACCATTGGTTGTTAGCCAATGCACTTGTGTGATTTAAGGGAGAAGGCCGCTGTATCTTGGAAACGGGCCGCTTTCATGTCTCATGAATGAGTACTACTACCAATTTCATTTGAGGCCATGGCTTCTGAAACGCCCTGAAGTGACAGGAGGATACTCACATCAGGGTATGACCACTCTGGCGAGAAGTCGGTAATATTAGCAGTACCCTCACGGTAGTCCATCCGGCAGGCCAGTGGGCCACTCTGTACTCCAGTCCTCCCCCCACAGTAGTTTGGGTTATGTGTTGTACCGTTCAGCGTCGACAGATGAGGCGCCAGGTCGCCAGCACTTAGGGAGTCCAGTTCGGGGAAATCGGTGAGCATGTCGAACGCGTCCAGGTTGGCGAACACGTCCTCGTCCGGCGTGCCGATGTCGTTGTCGATGAAATCCATGGGATTCAGGTCGATGGGATCCATGTCCAGCCGGCGCAGGTTCTTCAGCGACACGCGGCCCGAGGAGGAGCACGAGGGCAGGTTGGCCGACAGGGTCTTCTGGATGTCCTCCTGCGACAGGTCCAGGATGTCGTTGTCGAACATGCCGCCCAGGGTGTCGCTCTTGCACAAATCGGTGTAGTTGGGGGAGCCGCTGCCCTCCAGCTTCAACGGTCCATCGTCGCTGGTCAACATGCTCTCATAGCCCGAAGAACTCATGGTCAGTCCCGGTTCGCCTTTGGAGGAAGAAGAGGAAGAGGCGTGCACGATGGCGTCGGAGAGACTGATGGGCTCCTGCTTCAGCTCCCGCTGCACCGCGGCGCTGCTCATGGTGGTGGCCGTGGACACGGGACCCTGGCTCTGGCACACGAAGGAAGCCAGCGTGAGGGGGGTCAGCGACGTGGAAGTGACCCCCACGCCGGCGGCCGAGGGGGTGCTGTTTAGGATGAGGAGACCCCCGCCACCCTGCAGCTGCGACAGGTTGAGGATGAGCGGCGTGGACGCTGTGCCGGTGCCCCCGGAGGAGGAGGAGGACTCCCAGCTCCCGGGACC
>JAQGAF010000573.1:0-47310 GCA_034687865.1 Kryphioiulus occultus | reverse complement strand
TTCAAGAACTATCATTGTATCTCTTACCGTATTAAAGAAATAATTTTATTTCGTTGGGCACTGACTAAACATTTATTTCGTTGGGCACTGACTAAACAGAACACCCTGTATAAAGACGCTAATAAATGAAATGCAGCTCTTACTTTTTCATTTAAAGTATACATGTTTTTTTTAGAAAAACATTTGAATGTTTTCTTCACATTCTCTTCATCATCTCTTGGTAGCCTACATTTGCGCCAAAGTTCGAGTCGTGCTGCTCCGTTCACCGCTTTTATTTATGAAAAGTAATTTTATTGGTATAATTATGTGCATAAATTCAAATTATCCTGTGCTGTACATTATGCCCTGATGCTGCCCGATTCCCCATAGACACAATGAGAAAGTGGGCTTGTCTTAACAGCTCCTTAGCCGGCGGTGATTGCCAGACCGTTGGGCAGCTAAATGAAGAATTTACGCTGTTAGGTTAGGCTGTGTTAGGATTAACACAAAACTTCCAAACAAAACGAAAAAAAAACACAAAACTGCACAACTAAGGATAAATTTTGACAACTTCGACAGGTGCCGTTCAACTCTGCTCGATGAGTAGATTAGAAATGCAACAAGATCAATATTTGCTTACATTTGGAGCAGGGCATAATTAATGCAAGGTTCGCGGTTAGTTGCAGCATATCAATAAATTATATTGATTGCCGATAACACTTGCAAGTACATTGCATTTGGGGTCAAAAGTTTGAGCTTTCCATTCTTTTTCATTGAAATTATGAGACGTTGTAAATTCATAAAATTGCTATTGACGATTTTGTAACAACACGACTATCAGATAAGTACAACAGAACATGTTTATCATTTAAACCTGACAAGTTTGACAAGAGTGATTTGTGGCACGGACCAGATTCTTGCAGAAATTGGCAATCGATGGCAGATGACAGGATGTTTTATGGCGCGTTTGAAATGTAGTTAAGTAGGCCACAACTAAAATTGTGTTTCCCAAAAAAAGGGTTACCTGTTCCGTTCATCTTGTGGGCACCATGTCTATGGACGTCACGAAATCGACCTACGACGTTGAGGCTCCCCTCAAGGGGTCGTCCCACATTCGCCTTTTTTATCCATGGGATGCATTTTGAGTAATCTAGGCTGACAAATGAACCTGCAAGCGTAATTAATTAATACAGCATTGGTTGACGTGGTTTCAGGATCAAGTTGAAGGAGGTCGTGGTTACGAGCCTTGCTTCAACTCCTGGTTTAAAGGTTAAGTGCGAGCATTTGCCCCACCACAGGTTGCGGTGTCTGGAAACCCATTGTGAGATCTAGGAAGTGATGCCCAGGAGATACCATTTAAAAGGCTACCAACACTTTTCTAAATGCCCTCAAGGTGCTCGTGATTCGATGCATTAAAGCTCTATCTGCATCTCATCAGACAAATGCATCCATGCTTTTTCGTGAAAATGATAGATGGCAGTTCCACTTCCTCTGCTGCTGTTCATAAGATTCAAAGCATGTGGATTTCATACACCTCTTGAAATAAAAGAAAAGATGGTTTTTGTTGTCTTAGTATTACCTCAAAATTGTCCGGTCAAGGACGTGAACTTGTGCTAAAATCCATCACTTGTCATCCTATTTTGCTAAAAAAAAAACTTCAACTGTGGGGTTCATATTTAAAGTTTATTTTGTTCGTAAATCGATAGTTTTTGATCTCATGTCAGTCTCGCCACTTAGCATGGTGACTGCTAACTGGAAAATACTCTAAAAAATCAGGGAATTTCAATTGAAACTTGGAATTTTTCAGGATCACCAATTTATTATTTGTTTGTTCACTTTAATCTTGAAAATTCAGCACAAATTGGTTGGCCTAATAATCAATTCCACTATTCCTAATAATGGATTTTTCATTATGAAAAGATTTAAAACTAGTTTTTCTTTCCGCGAAATAAACTTACTTAAGCAATAACAGATTTTTTATATCATTAAATCATTGAAATATTTTTTAACCTGAAAGTGACCAAACACTCAGGGAATTTTAATTGGAGCTAGCAAGTTTTCAGGATCACTATATTATTTTTGTATGTTCATTATAATTCTGAAAAATCAGCACAAAAATGATTAACCTAATAATCAAGTAGCCTACACCATTCCTGATAATGAATTTTCATTCTGAAAAGATTTAACTCCTGTTTCTTTTTTTAAAATGTCAATTTGGAATTATTTTTTATCTATCAACTAAAATGGTCTTTGGCAATAAATGTTACGAATTGATCACAATCGAGACTGTTTGATTTTTAAAATTTTTGACTGTGAAACCTGGCAAACTCAGGAAATTTCGTTTTGATAAATTAATGATGACCATACTTACATTGATAGGGAAGGGGGCTGAACGACATGATTATAAGATGACATCATACTTGAACGTTCCTTTGCTGATCACTGACAGTACGTCATTATAATAGAGGGTTTGAAACTCAAAATCGTCAGAAACCATAACGTACTTTCACATTTCCACTACAAATCGTGTAATTTTGCTTCAAAACCATTTCAGTTATCCGATGTAAAATCATTTGATCCTCTTCACTCTGAAAATTGGTTCTTGTCGTTTATTGCGAAGAAATTTAAGAAACTCGTTGATCTAATGTACATCATATTATGTTGAGTATCACTTTTCAATAATGACACATGAGCAAAGTCACAAAACTAGACCTAGTGGAATTATGCCTTAGAGTCAAGGTCCTACAGGAACATAAATGGTAGAAAGTTGTACCAAGGACCTACCAGAACTTAAAAAAGTTGTAGCCTATAGGCAAGTGCACCTTTAACCTATAGTCGTTGCACCACTGTCCATTAGCTCTGTCTATGTGCCTTTTCTGTCAATTTGATACGCATGTGTCTATGACGGGGCTCCTTGACTTACGTTGCTTCCAGGGACATTTCATGGAAAACTTAAACTTGCCTTGCCCTTTAATCGACGTGAATTTTATCAGCTTCGTGGATCAATTATGGCTGCGGGGAGTTGGTTTCTCATTGTGGCGCCAGTGGTGACGCCTTTACCATAGATTCAAAAACGTTTTAGTTTTTTGTGGGTGGTGCTTGGCATGCTCTGCTTTATTACACATAATATCGTTAATTAACCTGCTGTTCCTTTCAAAACCAAGCCTATCCTTCTCCCAACCAGGAAATCTCGATTAATTATTTTTGTCTATTTTTTCAGATGATAAACGGAAACGTGCCACATCGGAAGTCAAGGTTAGTCCCCAGCACTCTTATGTTTGTTCTGTTTTATGCACCAGGTGTGACAGCACTGTTGACAATGGCAATCAACATCATTTGTGATATGACCACTTCTGTCAGCACTTGACATGCTTTTCTGGTATCATGCTAAAACGTTTTCTCTTAGAACATTCACACGAATAGCAATTAAACTTTGGTTGTCTTGGGACCACTTGGCAACACTGTAGTGGGGAATAATGGCTGCTTGAATGGGGCAAAAGATGGGGAAGTAGCATCTTTGTGCTGTATGGCTGAGCTGTTTCAAAAAGTTACTGTGTTAGTCTCTGGCAAGAAGAAGCCGAAATGCTTTTATTCGGAAATGCTGGTAATGGTGATCGTCTTAATGAACAACTTGGTAAATGAAAGAGGGCAGACAGCAAGACAATTTTTTTTTGCATAAAAGTCTGACCGTTCTTGATGACTGCAAAGCTGACAAACCTGGAAACCTCAGTAAATTTTATATTCAATCTGGAAAACCAGTAACACGCAAGGAATTTTGAATTGAAACCTGGAATTTTTCAGTTTCAAAATTGCGTTTTGTGTTTGTTCGTTATAATTCTGAGAAATCAGCACAAAAATGATTTGCCTGATCAGTTTTACCATTCCCCTAAAATCAGCATTTGTGATTAAATTTCCTAATTTGTTACCTGCGGAGCCCCTAAATCAATCTCACGTCATGCATTATTGGTGATTTAGCTTTAAAAAATTAAAATTGCCATCAGTGTTGCTTTTGTTATTAGCATTTCAGAAAAACGTTGTCGAGAGATTACTTCCAAAAATCCGTTATTGCTGGTGATTTGTTATTCAATGGACACTATGGAGTTAATTTTTGAAACTTTTAAAATGCTCTAAAACTGTATTATATTGGTTATCAAAGTTTTATAAGAAAAATCAGTCACATTTTAATTAGTATTATTGCCAAAAATCGTGTAACCCTGGCTGGGAACCATCTTGGTTGTGGTGACATGGGAATCTGTCATCACAAGGGATGGGATCTCTTGGATTGTTTCAAACAAAACATTTGTTATGGTGAATTTGGAAGACTTTCGAGATGACCATGGGCGTCTGCAATTTTGTTACTTAACGATTAGTTTAGGGCAGGGCCCCTGGCGGATGCTTGCATTATTAGCCCTCAATTGGGCTGATCGGTTGCCAGTGACGTCAATGTTAGTAGACCTTCAATTCAGTTGGCAGTGACGTCAGTGTTGGTAGGTGGTTTAGTCGTCCCCCATAGGTTGTTGCATACGAAACCAATTATTGGTGTCACACGAGGTTGTTATGGTCGCTTGATTACTTGTTTACAAACGTTTCATGAAGACAGGAAATTAAAATGTCTGAAAATAAATGTGGATGCTGAAAGGAGAACTGCATGAAACCTTACAGCACTGAACAGAATTGTGTAGCCACTACATTACATGTACAGCTGAACTACATCAGTAAAATAACAGACCTTGAAGATGGGAGATGTCTGCTATAAGATCCACAATGACATTGAAAATAGCAGCATAGAGTTGAACATTTTTTACACTGCCATGCGTAGTTAAGTTAGTGGGTTTTTGGCCACCAAATCTGTATGCACGGGAAGCTGTTGGTCTCTGAGTCACTCGTTTCAGAATTAGCAGTGCATGGCCATGTGCCCCCTCATCCACAAATCCCCGTACCCACCCTTACCTTACAGCCAACCATGCTCATTATTTCAGGATTTTGAAATAAAGGCAGCTTGGTGAGTCACACAAAACGAAAAGGCCCAGGTGAAAGTTTTTGGAAGCAAAAAATGAATGAAAATAGTTGATAAATGATCATAAATCCATGTCGTTTGCATTGAGATTGACACACTGGCATGTTTACAGTAATGGCCCTATTATCTAAGGTACTGTAGATATGCAAGATGAGTACAACGTCCTGACCTCACTACAAAAATTAGTTTTAAAAGAACTTTTAGAGTTACAAGGGCTACATTTAGGAAAAAGCCAGTATATGTAAAAGAATAAAATAAAAATAGTTGATAAATGATCATAAATCCATGTTGCTCAGAATATGAGATTAATAAACAGCAATGTTTTCAGTTTGTTCCAATCCAATAAAGTTGGTATAAGGGGTGAGCACAAAGTCCTTATCATCATTACAAAAAATAATTTTAAAACATCTGTTAGTTACAAAGGCTAAATTTAGGAGAGAAAACAGTACTTGTAGAAGAATAAAATACAAATTGTTGATCCATGTCGCACCGAATTTGAGATTAACAAACAACATGTTTTCATTATGTTCATATGCTCTAAAGTTGGTATACAGGCGTGAACCGCATACAGTTCGAACACTAAGTCTTACCCTCTGTACAAAAAACAATTTTTGACTCACTATTGGAGTTAAAAGGCAATTCTTTAAAAAAGGTAGGAATCTGAGTTTTACATGTACGTCTCATGTATTTGGTTCACAATGAATGCCAGCAGGTGACTCTGTAGCCGCTAGAATAGAACATACAATCTATGAAAGGAATCTATGCGTTTTTTGAACATTTTTGTTGCTGTTTGTAATAACACCAAATCACCTATCAGTGTTAAGCGCCAACACATTGTACGAAAGTATCCAGTCATCAGGAATTGCGGTTAACACTGATTGGCGATTTGGTAATTTGATACCATTTTCGATTCTGGCGATTGCAGCGCCGCCTGCTATCACTCCCTGTGAACCAAATACATATACATGTGTTTCTTTAAATAATAAGAATTTCTTCAATAAAAAGAACTTTTTTCCAAAATTTCTTCCTATAACAGTTTTTAAAAAAATTGTTGTTATGGGGTAAAACTTTCTGATCACCCTGTACATATGACTGTATTCTTTCACACAGTTATGTAATCAGCATGCCATGTTCGTTTCTCTACTCAATAAAACTAATAAGTCCATGTACGCAATTTGCAGCAGAACCAGTGACGCTGGTGACCTTGATTTGATGTAGTAAAAATCACGTGATTTTACACGTTTCACGCCATATGACGCAGTGTGTATGCCCACATGACCTACAGAGCTTCCTTTCAGGTTTTTGCGTTTTACCTTCAGATGGTGGAGTGTATTTATCCAACAATACCCAATCAGCTCTAATAGCACAAAATCAAATTTTAGACAGTTTTATTATTTCCAAATTGCTGTTCATTAATATAATGTAGGTCAGTGTACCTTAATGGTTGTTGCCAGTCGATGGAAGTCACTCTCCAAATTCGTGCAAACGCATCCTAGCATATCATGTTTTTTGTGCCCTAGGGCTGCTTCAGATGTTTTCAAAGTTTTTATATCCTGTCCAATTCTTGAAGTGGAGATAAAACACATAATATATGGATATGAGTCAGGAAAATCCACTGTTTGAACACAAATTACCGTCAGGTGGAGCCGTCACGCCAACTCATGTCTTTAGAGTGGCTTTAGTGTGGTGCAACATGCATTTCATGAGCATGTTATGGGTTTCCTTTTTTTCTAAGTTACATTTTGGAGCCATATGTAGCTCTAGCCTAATGGCGTTCTTAAATATTTATTATTTAGAAAAGCCCTTGCCACTTGTTAACTGAACCAAAATGGTCGAGAAAACCGCCAAAATGCTGATTGTCATTCCAAGAATATCTGATTTAGGGTTCCACAGGCCTGGAAAACATGGAATTGTCAGGGAAATTGGAAAGGCCAGGAAAAGTCATGGAAATTGCAAAGGCCTGGAAAAGTTAGGAAAAATGGATTTGCTTTGAAAAATTCAGGGAAATTCAGCAAATCATAATACGTTTTACATATCTAGTTATTGGTTAACACAAAATATCAAGGGATGCCATGCAATTTTTGGAAGCAATAATAATGACATTGATAATTAAAAAAACTGATTAAACTTGCTGTTACATAATGAAAATGTGTGCTCGTAACTCATGTTTATATACAGTATAATAAGCATTAAATATAGCAATCTCGTCATATTGCATTTTTAGTAGTCAGGGAAACTTGTTTTCAAACCTGGAAAAGTCAGGGAAATTGAAAATTTTACTTCAGGGGGAACCCTGGAAAATCCGGCTAGCAAATGGAACATGCACTCTGGAAAAATAATGAAATTTTCAATTTAAAAAAAAAATAATCAAAATTTGCTGTTTCCTTTGTTATTTTTTCTTCTATTGCCTGTTTATATACATGTACACTAATGAGCTGAGGAACATAGCATTCCGCATTGGCATATGTCATATTTTTCAGTGGTCAGAGTGGTTAGGGAAATTTGTTTTAAAACCTGGGAAAGTCAGGGAAATGTCAGGAAAGTGGAAAATAACATTTCAGGGCAAGCCCTGTGAAGTTGACGAACTCTCATGCATTGCAAATGGAATTTATCCTTTAGTAAATAGCCATTTATGCCAATTTCAGTGGTCAGGGTGGTCAAGAAAATTGGTTTTAAAACCTGGAAAAGTCAGGGAAGTTGAAATATCATTTCATGGCGAGCCCCGTGATGTTGATTTAGCCTTTACAGAAGAGACTCATATTTCAAGAACCAGCAATGACATTTACCGGTAAATTTGCTGAATAATTGTTATCCCGTTCTTGCCAAAGACCTGACATGGTTGCTGTTACTACAGTACATGTATATCCTTTTAACGTGCATTTGATATGGGTAGGACTATAATTCGACTCGGTGCCTTTCACCAAAATTGCCAGACTTGTTAATGGCCGGAGCACAACTGGGTTAAATGAAGCTAATGTTCATGCGAAGCCATGTCTCGTTTGTTGAAATTCTACCGGAAAATGTATGGCTGCATGCAGGCAAATTGAAAAGTAGATTTGCACCTAATTAAATGACATTTTTTTTACTTTCAGCTCGTCTCCAAGCTAGGATATGTCATCTACCAAGCATTGGACTACAGTCTGAATGAGGATGAAGAAAGGCGCTTGAGTGCACCTTTAGAGTCGCTAATACAACAGATGACCATAGCGTACTCGAGTGACAATGATGAAGAAAGTTCCATGGGGTAAGCATATGGATTAGCTACATGTAACTACGATTTGTGTAGTTGCCCATGGGGATTTTGGGCAAAACCTTTGACGTTGTGGTGATATACATGTACATGTACAATCAGTAATTAGTCGGCGTTTACCACCACATTAAGATGGTCACCATCATCATTGTTATGTTTAATTTCTTAAAGCGTAAGCATATTCTTTGGAACAGAATTCCAGTGTCTGTTCAATAATTTGAATCCTAATGGGCTAGGGAGTTTTAAAGTCAACTCTGATGTACAGTAAGAGCAAACAATCTTATTGCTTAGACCAGATGGTTTAACGCTTGCTATTTAAATTTTTAAAAAAATTGTCCGTGATTAATTCATGTATGTACATGTAGGCTTATTGGCCTTGTTTGGTACGTTTGATTTATTGCCGTGGATTGTTCATGTTTTCATATATTTTTTCTAGATGTTTCTAGATTTTTCTATCAATGGTATTGCTAAATGGTAATTGCTAACTCTGATTGTTAACTAAGTCAACTCATTCATTTGACGGTTAATATCCAGCATAGCCATGGTCTTATCATGATATAAATTCAAAAATTGTCCGTGCTTTATTTATACATACAGAGTACGTATGTCCCTTTTCTTTGTTGGGTGAACAGCTTTATTATAGTTTTTGTTCATGTTTTCAAATTGAATGTGTTTCAACGCATTCATTTGACTGTCATTTTACTGCTAACATTCAGTATTATACATTTAATTATAATAATATAAAGATATCTGTCTGGAATTGGATAGATAAAATCTGGTTTCGGTAATTAATTTTTATGCAATCAAATTTTCATAAGACAACTAACGAATACGTTTTGTTGTTGGAATTTTTCATTGGTGTTCGGGGATTACAAACATTTTCTTCCTTCAAGTTTACTAGCACCTAGCTATACTACTGTATGTTATCAGTGTTTTAAAATTGTTTCTGTAGACTGTAACCATCCAGTATTTCCTTACTGTAGATGTAAATGACTTAAATAAAGCTGTTAACTGCTGTAGGTACTTATAATAATGCTGCCTGATATTGATTTGTTTTGAAGTTGATATATGAAATATGGTTTAGGTAGATAATTTTTATGAAACATAATTCTCATGTCAACTAACGAATACGTTGCGTTCTCGTATGTATTTTTTCAGCTGAATTTGTGAATTACAAGCACATTCTCGCTTAAATAATGCTTCCAACTAACTATGTCGAAGAATTTGTTTCCAAAAACGTTAATAATGTGGAATTATTAACTTTCAGGCATGATCCCGATGAAGGCATCGAAGAGGATCAAGGGGAATACGAGGATTCCCATCCGACTGAGGGGATAACTTTTCTTAAAGTATTGGAAGTAAGTCAGTCATCTGTTTTCATTGTAGGAACCATACAGCATTTATGCATTAGCGTTAGCATTTTAATTAATTCGATGTAAGAAAATGCTAAATGTATGAACTGCAATTTTGTTTTTTTGCAATGAGCTATTAGTCGTATCAAGACTTGAGTGGGGGTTTCACTGGGGAAATTATGCTGAGAGCGCTAGGAAAAAGTCGTTAAGATTTATATTGAGAGTCACCTTCCACCTCTTCAAATTCTGTTGAAATCAGCAGCAAATCGCCCACATAAGTGAATTAACAATTCTATTCTGCACTTCAAAATCAAGCTATGACTCCCACCTTTGTGGCAACGCTTTTCTGCAGTGAGGATTTTAACGCTTTCAAGGGTGGAGTTTTGTTTGTTTATTAATTCGAAAACCGGTGAGCAGTTTCATAATTTGAGTGGACAGGTTGTCCTTACTTTGGCTAATGCTACGTGCGTGATATAATTGCCACTTCTAACATCCAGTTGTTAAATGCTAATGTGATGAGCTTGGGCTTATTTTATGCTTTTATTTAAACGAGGGATGGCCTTATACCCTCGCTTGTAATATTTTATGTTTACACCAGTGGAATTATTTCAACAGTCCACCAGTTCAAATTCGGTCAAAAACATTAGCTACGCTCTGACCATGTGTGGATATATTGCATTTGTCCTAAACTGAGACTTGATTTTTATTGGGATTTGCATAAGGCAAAGGCCACTAATATATCATCTTGATTGCATACCCCTAAAATGCTACTTGTAACAAAATGTAAAAGGCAAAGGCATTAGAATGCGATCACATTGCCCGGAAACTGCAGTGTTGTTATTTATGTTATTAATGTTATTAATGTTGCATTTCTAAACTGTCAGCTAACTGCAGTAATTATGGATTTTTGGATCATGATTATCTTAACGGATTCTGCCATTTGGAAGAGATAAATTCAGAATAGAAAGGCACTGCTCATTTTTCAATTATGTGTGGCTGAAAACTGACCTACAAAAATGAATATTAACTAAAAATAACATTTTATTAGCATTTAAATTTCTTGTCGGTTTACGTCCTTTCAACTCTTTTCCCATGTGAAAAATGTTGAAATTCGAAATAAGTTTATGATTTGCAGGATGGTTTATCATTAAGCGAATTTCAGATGTATACATTTTGTAAATTCAAGTTTTAAATATAATATGGAGTTTTCCTTAATTTAAAAAAATAACTTCTGATGATACGTGCGTAAAATAGACTCCCAAATTCATTGGCTTTTGAATGTAATCGATGGCATATGCAAAAATTCAAAATGATCATCCTTTCGCCCATAAAATTCCTCGAAATTATTAAAATTAGCAAGGTTTAGTTGAAAAAAGTTAAATTTCGTAAAGCTTATGACATGCGTTTTCGAATGCAATCAATGTGCAAGAATTCAAAATGACCGTACTTTTGCTCATAAACTTCATTAAAAATGTCATAGTTAGTTCAAAAAATTAAATTTCGTAACGGTTTTGCTGTTCTTCAGTTTCTGTATATCGTCGTGCTTATGCTGCCATCTAGTGGCAATGAACTGAGCGAACCTCTTCGAAGGGTACTCTGCTTGCCAGTGTAAATGAGCAACTGCCCCTGAAAGTGGGCAATCAATGCTAGCACTACTGCATTGCAGGTCAACTACCCGCAGTGGTTGAAAGCCACTTAGTTTATTTTTAAAGAATTCTTTTACTCAATCAAATACTAAATTTAATTTCAAATTTTTTAAATTGCAGCGATACAGTATATGGTTAAGTATTTTTGTTTTTCTGAACAATTAGAGCAGAATTAGGGCAAAATTAATTAATTGACTCAAGCTGAATAAGTTTAATTGTCGATCAAGCGTCTATTGTCCCCGATATTTTTCAAGCTTTTAATGGGATTGTGGTGAAAATTTGAGTGATTGTAAATTACCTTTGACATGCTGTAAATGTCCAAATGTTTAAACAGTATTACGTTATCATCATACATGTATACAATAATTGACGTTTCTTTTTTTCAGTTATGTAGTGATCATCTGAACAATCCTAGCCAAGCAGATGCTCACTACAAGGCTGTATGTAGGGCGATAGTTACAGAAGCTCTAGAGCTTTCGACGTTTTTGGAGAAAATCTCAGAAGGAACTCAGGTTAGTAGCAGGATATAACAAGTTCTAATAAATATTTGAGGCAGAAAATGCACGAACGTATGGTATAACAACATTGATTAACGTAGATTAATGAAATTTAAGATAATTGTGCAATTAATGTATACGTTGTCCAAGACCATTTTTATAGCCAGAATTCAATTCATTTTCTGCAATCATGATTTTCTCAATTTCTTAACAGGTATTAAGGTGGCACACACACGATGAATCAGATGGCAGCACGAGCTCAGATCTGGAGAATTTACACATTAATGACTGGGTAAGACCTTAATTTGATATTATCTAGTTTTATGCACATCAGCTTTTCAGTCAATTGTTGTTTTTGTTATGAAAGTGTAAATGTTTTTAAACATTAATTCTACATTGCTCCTATTCATGTACATGTACATGCACACTGTGATTTTGCTTTTTATTCAAATTGAAGTTCTAATAAATAATGTTTTTAAATGGTTTTAGACTTGCTAGATTAAATGATTTTAAGACTTAATATTACAATGTTGCAAATTAGAGCACCGTGAGAGAGATATTAAACAAACAATATTTAACACACGGCAAATTGCACTATATATTTTGATTTTGCTTTTATTCTAGGCGCGTCTATGGGTCCAAGTTATCCATGAACTACGCACAGGGGTCAAACTCAAAAAAGTGGAAATTGATCAAAATCCTCATCCTATAGAATATGCGCTTACACCTTATGAAATTCTTATGGACGATATAAGAAGGCGGCGGTATAAATTAAATAAAGTCATGGTAAGCTCTTCATTAAACCTCAGTTCAGATGTTTATGATTAGGAGAATAACTTCTCCCAATTCAGATTGTCTGGTATTTCTTGTGCAAATTTGAGATAGGGGTCAGTAAGACTTGTTGGAAGCAATCAAGTTTAGACTGCATTCTCATTGGTCCAAATGCAAAAGGCAAGCAATGGCAATAACTTATCTGAAAAAGTCCCCTTGAGTATCCCTAAAGTGCTTCATGCAAGAATGTTTTCTGTGTGATTGCTCAGAATTTCTAGAAATATATAACGCATAATTGTGTCGTTATTTTATAGTGGGTTATTATTTTTACATTCCGTAACCATTATTTTCAACGCTTTTCTTAATCATACTCATTTTACAGGTAAATGGTGACATCCCCAGAAAAGTGAAAAAGGATGCTCATGCTGTTATCTTAGAATTTATAAGGTCACGGCCGCCACTTATACCTGTAAGTATGCTATTTTTTGCGACATGCTCCAAGAACATAATTTCGTTTAACATGTAAATTTTGAAGTTCCTTGTTTTTCAAATACTGTACATCTGTTTTTTTCCCGGTTTGCAACAACTTGTCAAAATACGTTCATAGTATTATTACAGTCAAAATTGCATTTGCATAAAACGAAAAAGGATTGAATTGCTTAAATTAAGATATTCGTATTTCGATTTGTTGACGTACATATTGATTTTATTATCTGATACAGAAATGCTCCATTTCAGCAACTGTGATATCGCATAACGGAATTTAGTTTCTCACTCTTGAGATATAACGACATTTTTTGGATCAATGAACGCTGTATTCACTTTCGCAGCCTTAAAGCTGCTGAGATCTCCCTTAAGGTTCTTTGAGATATAAGTCAAAAAGATTATATTTCTCAACTCCGTTAAAGTTTTAAGCTTTCTTGTTTTCTTATACCAATTTCGATTGTATTCTGATATGTTTATTGGTAACAATTGCTCATGTTAGAATGTCGTAGTAAGAAATAGAATGCAAATTAACTTTATTTTTGTGTTTAGGTATCAAAACGAAAACTTCCACCTCCCCCACCGCAAGCATCGAATCCTTACGAAGATCTTATGAATTCAATTAGACAAGAACACAGGCTAAAACCAACTCAAGGCATAACAGGTAGGCGAAGAATGTTATTAAAATTTAACAACTTTAACAAAACACAAATTAAGTTAATTTAAACTTCCCTAATAATCTAAGAAAGTTAATTTAAACTTCACTAACAATATAAGTTTATTTAAACTTACTTTTGCTCCATACAAACTGTACTGTAGTTAAGGGACTTAGTACTAGAGTACTAAAGCAGCGTAATCATTTACTGCTAACGATATTCACAATTATGTCTTTGCTAATTTGATTGGTTTTAATTGAAGAGATAATCGTTCTGATAAGACTACTTGATATAAATGCTGTAATTAAGCTTCATTGATTCACTCTTGCTGCAAACTGTACTAAAATGCGTTATTCATAAAATTTAGAAAGCCGATGAAAAACCTCATAGTTTAGGTTTTTGTTAATATGAAAAAATAGTTTAGACATATTCTGATGTCGTAATGGTCCAAATGGTCATGGCCGCATGAACTGTTGTATAGGACGACTTTCCTCTGCCGAAATTATGTAGAAAGCATAGCCATTCATTAAAAATAACATTAAAAAACATTAAATAGTGGGGAAATATTATTAGCGCATGCTTATCTAAATTATAATGTCCTTTCAACAATTTCTTCCTGTTTTAAGCAGTAATTAAGGGTTAAGAGCAAGGTCGTGAAGACATTAAAAAAATAGTCTTGGTACTGGACACTTGTTTCGGTTCACCTGTCTTACTTATTACAAGAGGTTAGCCTTTCGACAGTTGCCCCTTAAGTAATTACTCCTTCTTTACTTAATTGACTCTTGCTTGGTTTGTCATGAGTGGGTGTGCTTTTCACGACTCGAAGTACCCAGGCGCTGTAATTCGACAGCAATTATCCAGTTGTTCCTAGTGTTGCAAGTGGAAAGACCATTTTCAGTGAAATCATGTGCAAGCGGTAGTACTTAACGCCAGTTTCAGACTTCTGATTAACTGTTTTCGTAATTTCAAGTCGTTCAGCTAAATCAGTTCTGCAAATTTCTGATCAAGGTCTAAGTAAGTAATTTTTGGACAAATTGCAGCGAATTTGTTAATGTTCGGGTTTTTTCTGAATGGAATCTCCCAATAAGAACCCTTTTATTGTGCAAATATAGGCGGTTCGCCTTAAATTAAACTCTGTTAAATGATCAAAGGGGCTTTTACATACCCGTGAAGTTGCTTTACTAGCTTATATATTTAATGGCTGATTGAAGCATTATAAGAATGTGCGATGTTAGTAAGATACGAAGATATTCGTGATGATATATGAAGCCACCATAAATTTGCTTCTAGTTATAGACGTTCCTTAACCCAAACTTATGCAGCCAACCAATAAGCCATTACTCTTAGCTGCATGTATTTTTCTTCATTTGTAAAAAACTGGAAAAATGGAACCAATCCAATAAATCGTGACCAAATTGATAGTGAAACACGACATTTAGACGTAGCCAGAGTGTGCGCGCAGTAAGACTTTGAAAAAGTAATTTTTCAAAGTGCTTTTTTTGCGAAGATGAACTATTAACTGGAGTTGAAAATGTTGTAAGATGTGATTTCGGTCCATTCCAACCTGCAGTACAAATACACGAGTAATATTTACTGATAAAACTCACATTAGAACATGTATACTTATACATGCACTAAAAATTCACATTAGCACATGTATACTGTACTTATACATGTACTAAAAATTCACATTAGCACATGTATACTGTAATTATACATGTACTAAAAATTCACATTAGCACATGTATACTTATGCATGTACTAATGTGAATTTTATCAGTATAGTTCACCATTATACTTTAGAGATAGATAAGAAAATATTAATTTCGCAGTGTTTGTCAGTCATTTTATGGAAATATTGTATCCTTTTCTAAAGAGGTGATTTGCATATCTTCCAGACATGTAAGCTCAGTGTCGTGTATTTTATGACATTGACTTGCTAAAATCTATATCTATATGTATGTTTGTCTGAGATGTTGTGCATGCCATCGTTATTGAAAATTATGGTGGCATTCAAGTGAATTTCCATAGAATTTCATTCGTCTTGCTGTATACATGTATATATTTATCTAGAAGTATAGATCTTGTCTCTGTGAACATATAGCCGAAAGTAATATTAATCATTGCGATTTATGCATGAGAGAATATGATTTCTTCGGCTTTTTTCCCAGATTCGAAATGCTCTGATAGTTTGTTGCATAAACGTGGGATGTACTGGAATTCCAAAAATACTGCAATCAGGGTCATGGGAATTTTTAAATTTTTTATTTACTTGTGGTTTTTAGCACCCGCCCTCTCAATTATGCGAATGATAATGAAATCATAGAGGTTACCACGCATAAATACTTTTCTCCATTTCACGTTTTTGGGAGGTGAAATTACAAGAAAGACTTTCGAGGTTGAAAATTATTCCTTCTGCCTCCCTTATTTACCCACCATACAGAGTGATCATGACTTCTACCCTTATTACAAAAAATAATTTTAAAAAAGCTTAGTTAAACGAACCACATTTTGGAAATAAGAAACTAGTACTTCGACCCTTTTTTCCAAAAATTTGTTATTGGTAATTCCAACAGTTTTTTTTTTAAAATCAATTTCTATAATGAGGGTGGGACTTTATGATCACCCTGTAATGATCACGCGCCATCTGAGCGTGCTTTTGAGGGGGTCAAGTCATTAAATAATACTAATCGTGCAACATTGATCATATACTGTAACCCTGCCCTTATTACAAAGAATAATTGTTAAAATTCTATTAACAGTTGCAATGGTCAAATTTTGGAATTCAAAAACTTGGAATTCTATCTTTTTCAAAAAAAATTCCTTGTACCTCTAAACAGTTTTTAAAAATTAATTGGTGTAATGAGGGTAGGACATTATGATCACCCTGTAATTTAAGGCCATTCTGGGCGTGCATTTGATGGGGTCAACTCATTAAAATTCCTGGTATGATTCACTGAGTCTGAAATATTGAAATTTCTAAAGAAGGTAGCACTTAGGTTGCAATATTGGGGGGAGAAATTGTGTAATTTGGGTTAAATTTTCCCAACCTTTCGTAATATTCAGTAACGTTTCGTAGTTTCGGTTGCAGTACAATGTAGCAATGATCGATCACCATTTATGGTGCATGACAGGAAGCCTTAGTGGGAACTTTTATATAGCACCTTTGGGAATTTCACTGTCATTGCAGATGATACTAAAAATTGACAGTGAAGCGTTTGATAGCGTTCAACCAATAACAAGCGTTTGGAAAAGTTGGCATTCTGACATTATTGTCAGCGCAGACTTTACTGACTGTTTTGAACAGCTTGCTTGTTCTCAATTGTATTCCAACAGTGCGTGAAGAGAACTGCAAAAAGTGAATGTGTAGGATGCTCCTGGCTAGGAAAAAGTAACTTGGAACAAAAGGCGGTTTCAGTAAAAGCAACTTCGTGTTATTGACCTAAATGCCTTGTTGGAGCCCTCTTTGTTTGGGCACTGGCCTGTCGTGCCTTTGTTGCTGCAAATACAAAATCTTGTAAAATTGCCCTATAATAGTTGATATCGCACTCTGAGCTTCAGGACTTTTATCATTCGAGTGCTTTTGTTTAGTCGCCTTGCATGGAATAACTCACTTGGGGGCACTGCCTTCGTCTCTCCGGAAATCAAGATATTTTTCATACTCCCAAATTGGGCGCTTGGGACGTTGATAAATGCAGGTTGCATATCATGGCATGACTGTGATTGAATTTGTCCAGGTTTTTGTCAGCCCGAGGGTATGAGGGCTCTATAAGGAACGATATTTTTCTTTTACTGGATATGGATACTAATTACGTGACAGGATAACCCTCTTTAATGTTAGTGAAGATAACTTGGGCTCAGCACAATAACCTTAGCTATATATACTGTATTTCTGTTACTGCTCCAGTTTTGTTCAACAAAGGCACTAGCTCTTTAAAGAAAACCAACTAAGTAAAATTGTAATATTCATTGCTTATTTTCGTTTAAGGCAAAAACTCTTCGTTATACTCGTACATTGTATTGAAATACTTTTTTTAATAATTGAATTTGAAATAACACATCTGACAAGTCTAGAGTGTTCCGAACACGTGTGCCATGTTAAAAATATTCAGACAATTTTAATTTTACCAATAATGGTATTAAGACTAAGTAAGTTATGTAATATATTGTATATGTAATTTGCGCATTAATCTGATGCGTCCAAGTTTTTAATAAGATTTAATAAACATTAAGTTAATGAGAAATCAATTTCAAAAATTTTTAAATGTGTGCAGTTTACAGTGTCAGGTTTATAAGAATTTCAAGTTTAGTAAATTTGAATAAACAAATCTGGACGATTTGATCAATGCTTAAATTATATCATGCAACTTACTTTGTGTTAATAACATCATTGGTTCACTTAAAATTGTTTTAAAATTAATTTCCGGTTCTTTATTTTGGGAGGAAAATCAGTTTTCCGAAACATCAAATCTACATGTACATGTACTTGAAAATCCGCAAATACTGTACATCAAAGTGGGGTATCTATTTTCATCCTGACACAGGCAACTGTGACATTGAGCTTAAGTGGATGAAAAGTGATCTGTGAACATTCTAGATGTAAAATGCTTCATAGCACTAGTAGCACACTTTGATTTCCAACGAGAATACTATTTTTCACCCAGCTATACCGGTACATGTACATGTATGTTTCAGAAGTTCATACTATGTGACTCTCGTGTAAAAAAAGGTTGGTGACCCCTGGCATAAGTAATGGATAAGCCAAAGTTTATTCAAGATGTATTGTTTTCTTGGCGGCCATGGATGTTCTGTTCTGCTGCAATGTAATTACAGTGCGTGATCACACCAAGAAAATCCGGTACTTTGAAAAACACAATACAGGCAAATAATAAATATTTACCGATGGCGGCAACAATAACTTGCTCCAAATTCCCACCATTCAATCACACATTTAGCAGCACGATATCAAGACCTTTGTATATCACAACCTTGTGTGCCAAGGAAACGGCGACCCTATTGTGAACGGAATGCCTGTTGTTTTTAGTGTTATTGGATCGTTTTGGGCAGCCTTGGGTATATCGACTTAACCCTAATATGGTCACGTTTAGCAACTTTTGCAAAACTGCAGTTTCTGTTGGTGAATTACAGAGTACTTGCATTTTTTTTTTCATCACCAGAATGTGGACATCTGCGAAATGTCGCTGTTCTGGCGAAAATGGTTTTGTTAAATTGTGATGTGGTCAGTTTGACCAGTATGGGTCTTTCTTGGGCTTTTGAGGATAATGCCCTCCATTTGCTCTACAGGCTGTTTCCGGTGCCACTTCCTGACTTCGCTAATTTTGTTAAATGGCGGGTTAATCATCACTTCACGTCCATGCAACATGGCGCATGGCGCGAATTATTGAGAATTAACTCTTGTGACTTTTCTGGTTCAAAATGCGGCTGGTGTTTAAAGCCATTTAAAGGTTGCCCCTATTTAGACGCACATTTAGGTGCTTAATTGGCCCTAGTTTCGTGTTGAAACAATGACTTGTTAAGCCAGAGGTTTTCGACCATTCGACGGGCAGTATTACCATTAAATTCAAACCTACAGGTGTGTAACGATTACCACCAATAATGGATGACATCCCTTTCCGGAAAAAGGTTTGTCTGGTTAATTAACTATGGACAAACAATGAAACACGTGCATTTAGGTTTTGTAGTCGAAATCTTTTGTAACAAAGACTTCTGTAACGAATTTCCGATTCCATACGATGATTTGAAAGAATCATTGGTAATAGCATGATATCAAAATGGGAATATACTATATACTGCATACGGAATATGCCCTGCTCCAAGAACTTGTATGTGTGTGACAAGGCCAATTACATGTGCCCAAAATATGTATGCCAAGTCTACTTACAGCCTGTATATACAGTATGTATACTACCCTACTTGTCGAGTAGACAAAAAAATTACACCTATCCTATTGTAGGTGTCCCAAGTTTATCCTGTTGAAATTTAATTATCTTTTTGCTTTTGTGCTTATCTAAACCTGATCAAACCTATCGTATCCTACACTATAGTAACCAAAATGTAATTTATGTATTTTTGCCTGCCCTAACCGTAGGCAATCATTGCCAGCCAACGAGCCGTTAGGATAAGCCCACTTACTCATAGTCTCTATGGTGATGTAGGGCAGCAGAAGGGCATATTCCGAAGTACAGCCTTTGATAGTTAAAAAATGTGGCTGGATAACCTCACGCCACACAAACATAAGAAAAACTTGCTGCACAAACGTAATTGCTAACCTTCTAAACGATGGATTTTTGTATGTTTGGTGCATGGTTAATCTTATTGTATATCCTGGCAAAATGATTGTTTTTATTGGTTAACTTTTTAGAGTTAACACAATAGGAGCACTAAAAGTTTACGATTGAGTTTAGGGCATTTATGCTTATTCATTTCCGTGCTAACAGTCAATAATTGCCTATATCCTGTCGTGAAATTCGGTTTTTAAGCTTGAGTTTAGTGGGGTTACTGTGCTGAACTTGAATTTTTTATCGATGAATTTACAACCATTCACCACAGCACGCAAATTTCTATTGACAAATTATTTGGGTCATAATTATTTCTTGCTTATCCTCGTTCAGTGTTCAAAAATCCATGTTTTTATTATTTATCTGTTTTTTATGTAAGCAGCAGGCAGTCGATTGGCATTGGATAAAAAATTACAGTCAATAATGTATGCAGAGCGGAACCATTTCGCTATTGTTTCAGAGTCCATCGCGTGGTATCCCTACTTAATTCAAGTGGGAAACATTCACGACAGACCCCATTTCGTGGGCAGTTTATAGGCCAGATCCCAAAATTTCCTGTATGGTTTTTGTGAAATACTAACGTGCTGGAATCCAAAAACCCCGCTGGCCATTGGTGGCATTTGTCTCACCTGCTGATGCACCATCTTGCCTGAAGGAGTAATAAGCATGTGTCAAAAAGTTTTTTCTTTCTCTTTACGCCTTATAAAAACCTTATTTCGTATTTTGAATGGCGTCAGGAAAAGGAAGTCTGTCAATTCGATATTTATGTAATGCTGGGTTGAAAAAATCAATATTTGCGATTGCGGTGCTTACACGTTGTAATCGTTGAGCGGACGATGTTTATTGTTCACCTTGTGAACATTTCATGGGGACCCAAATAGATTTTCGGTTGCCATGACTGCTGTATCTGAGAAATCTTTCGGATTTTTTCGACCTTGGTCGTGTGCTTTATGCAAACTACTTTGCTCCTGTGTCAAGCTCGAGACAAGGCAATGTAATGCAAATGCGCTGAAAATGTGCTCTTTACTGGAAAATGGAAAAAAAGGAATTTGTCGAGGTTGCAATTTCCGAGTTTTCCTGCTGGCAACGGCAAAGCAGCGAACCAGTTACAGCATGTGGATTCGCAAACCTGGATAAAGTACCCGAAATTGGCTGTACTTCGGAATATCCCCTGCTCCGTCATGGACCAAGTGAGAAAGTGGGCTACTCCTAACGGCTCGTAGGCATGCAGTGATTGCCTGATAGTTGGGCAACTAAATAAAGAAATTGTTATTGTACATGTACATTGTTAGCTTAGTTCAGGTTAGGACGAGTTCCGTAATAGTTAAGAAAAAAACAAGAAAAACTTTAAAAAAAATTGCGAGAGCTAGGATAGATTTTATTCTTGGATACAAGACAAGTTGAGGTGAAGTAAATATTTTGTGCACATATAGTTTGTCCGAAGTATATGCTGTGGTTTTTCCTTATAGTGGTTAATGATACCCCTTGCTGGGTCCTACGTGCTCTCTGGGATGTAAGGGAATTATTGACAATATCAGGATATCTGGGAAATCGAAATAGTTTACTATTTCTTTTATTTAAATTTGTAATCATGGTATTTTATAACACATGAGTATGTTATAGTACATGTATATGAATAACATGTTCAGATTTTTTGTCGTAGCTGCAAACAGGTTTATTATTTTTGCTATAATATTAGTGGGTTTTTCCTTGTAGTGATTAATAACACACCTTGCTAGGTCCCACGTTCTCTCTGGAATGTCAGGAAATTATTGACAATGTCAGGGTATATGGGAAATCGAGATTGTTTACATTGTTTACATTTTTATTCATAGTATTTTATAACTCTTGAGTATGTTATAATATAACATGTTCAGAGTTTTTGTCGTAGCTGCAAACAGGTTAATATATTTTGCTATAATATTAGTATTTTAAAGTATAACGTTCCAGTAAAAAATAATAAACTTGCTCGTAGATATGGCACAAAAATCTGAACATGTTATAACATGCCCAAATATTATAAAATACTAAGAGTAAAAATTTATTTGTGGATATATAAATGTACACTATAATGCAACTAGAATAAGAAGTGTCAGTCAGTGTGTACCAATACTCACAAAAAATCTAACAAGTAGTCATTATTATATTAAATCACTTTGCTGATAATATGGTTAGCATTTTACCTAAATTGGGTATCTTGTTTTGTTACTGTATAAATGTTTTGAATGAAGGAAAAAGTTTGGGATACACTGCGCTAAATGATATTTGCATAAACCACTTACTCAATTTTGATATAATGGAATTTACGTCTGATATTGTAGAATGAATGATGCTACTACGACTACAGTTTCCTTGTTATACAAGAATAATCTCCTACAGTAGAATAGACCCTTTATGACCAGGTCATCAACTTCTATTTGGATTTCGAATTCGTAATACTTTATGCATGGGACATCAACTCTCATACTGTGTTAATGGCCATAAAAGGTGAACCGCATAATTAATTGCCGTCTGAGCCACTGCTTTCTCACACGTTTTTGAATAGAGAAGCAAAAAACGGATCTTGGCACTTTTGATTTTTTGCGAAGGTAGTTCTGTCTATTTTCGATGGCATGTTCCCAGGTCTTCTTCGGTGCGCTAACCTAAAAATGGTGGGCAGGAATTCAATTTCTCGATGCATATCTTTCGCAGCATGCCATCGCATTGTGATTTAGTTTTTATGCCCATCTTGTATGCTTTGTCTTCTTTTTGGTGCTTTACCTGCAAATGGGTTTTACTCTGAACAGCTGAGCGTGCATTTTGTCGCACCATTTTCCTAATGTCTGTCCATGCTGAGCTTTTTATGCTACGTCTATGGCCAATGTCTTATTTTAGGCAGTTGCTGTTACTATGGCAATAGCTGCTTCCGTTACCCTGGCAACCGTGCAAGAAGTTTTCTCTTGAGGATGGCTGATGCGATGAATGACACCTTCTGCAATGATAAATTAATCGCAGCTTTTTTGTACCCTTGCACTATCATTGGCTCCCTCGCATTTCTATCGAACTGCTTGAAGCAAAGTAAATTTCGATATTAGGCCGCCTTGGTCACATTCATTTCAATTCAGCATACTTGCCTAAAGCTACTTGACTGTTAATTACGAGGTTGTTTACCACTAGATTTATATTATATTAAGGTACCGACACACTTTTCAATAGATATAATTATGAACCATTGCAGCTTTCTATACTTGTTATTGATATTGCCATCAATGTAAGTCAGGAACACTTTGTCATTGACTATATGCAACTTTTATATTTCAAATGGTGATCTGTCAGGGTTCCCCCAGACCTGGAAAACCTGGAAAAGTCTGGAAAATTGAAACGGCCTCAAAATGTCAGGGAAAATTGATTACTTTGAAAAAATCAGGGAAATTCAATAAATCAATAACAGATTTTGAAAAACAAGTTATTAGTTAGCACAAAAATCAAGCGATGACAAGCACATACACGTACATGTAAGATTATATTAAAGAAATTTAAAAAAAATAATCTAAAGTTGCTGTTTCCTTGTGAAAATTTGTGTTATATCTCCCGTTTATACTGTATATAATAAGTAATAGGTATAGCATTCCTCACATTAGCATGTCATATTTTTGCATTTTCAGTGGTCTTGATTGTTTTGTTTTTTAACCTGGAATAGTCAGGGAAACGTCACGGAAGTTGGAAATGACATCTATGGGGGAACCCTGTTTACATTTGATGTTTGAAAAGCTGGCTTTGAAAATTGAAGATCAGAGTCATTTTCAAATGTATCTATTCGTTAATTTGACTGATCCAGACACAAAAGTCTGGAGTATTCCGTTAGAATAGCTAATTTTCAAGATCTTTTTATTATCTATATTATACAAGCAGTTTTGACTTAACTAGAAATAGTTTATGAGAAAATTACGGTAAAATCTACATCCAAAGGTTTGTAGTTCAAGCAGCAAGCAACTCTTAATCCCATAAACTGAAAATGAAATTTTGATTAAAAATTTCCATTATGTGTAGTGCTAGCTGAAGCAAACTGTCGTTTTTTTGCCAAGAGGATGAAGTTTTTTCACTCATAAATACAGAATTGATCAAGAAAAAATCAATATATTAAAATTTTGATTTTCATGTGACAAAGCAAACCAGGCCTCCCAAATCACGCACAGATGGTAGGCCTATGTGGTATTCGTGGAAGTTAACGCATTATTTCATTGAAAACATAAAACTTCTAACTGCATTACTTTCATGGTGACTTATGCTGATTGGATGCTGGAGGAAAATAGAAACGAAGCAGAAAAGAAAGCTGCAAAAGAGCGCAGACTCCAATCTGCTTCATGGACATTGTTAGGTTAAAAAACATGCGAATGGTATCAGGTCAAGCAGACGATGAACTCGAATGTAGAATTACTTCAGGAAAAAAATGCGCAATAAATGTGTGGCCAAATCACCAAGTCCTGGTGTGATGCATTGACTCTTGATTAACAAAATATAGATACAAGTCACTTCCCGTCATGCAGCTCTGACTAATGAAAATGGCTGCAATTACTCTACAGTCTATATAAAGATTGCAAAAAAACTCGAGAATGAAACGTGAGAGAACCAATAAATAGCGCCACCAACAGGACAAATGTACACAGTTGAGTAAACAGTTTGCCAGAACTATCACGGTTTACCATCCATAATTAACTTGTCAGCTTTTCTTTTCCCAACCTTCAAATGCTTCACAGGCTCGTTCATCTCCTGAAAGTGCGCCTAAATATTTAGTCAGCCGTCATAAATGTGATGCTATTGTAAACACTGAACAAGGACTTTTACGTAATAACACATATCTGCCGATAATATCAGCATTCACATTGAGCTATATTGCATCCGGACTGTGCTTTGCAATTGTCATAAAATTGAATGATTCAGATTTAGATTACTTGCATTCCATAGTGTCGTCGTAACTTATCTGTCTGGTTTTCAATCAGGATTACTGGAATTTCGTAGATTGAATTCCATAACCATGTGCTGTTTTGTAGCTCATTGTGAGCCTGTGGTTTGGAGATAATTTAATTTTCCGCTAATTCGGAAATTTGCAAATAATGTAACAGGAAAAATAAATACAGTGTGTATTGCTGGCAATTTTTCCTGTCATGCTTCGCGACTAGGTTTACTGAGTTTACCTATAGATCTGGAAAACCTGGAATTGTCAGGGAAATTGGGAAGACACGGAATAGTTTTGAAAAGTTATCTATTTTAAAAAGTCAGGGAAAATCAACATCGATGTTACGTTTTATTTCACGATGCTAAATATTAGTCAAGAAATGGCACATTGAGTCAATCTTACATTTCAGCAATATAAAAAATAAAAATAACTGAAAGAAGAAAAATAAATCTTGAGGCGACAAGGATAACTTGGGTTTCCCGTCCTGGAAAATCTGGAATAGTCATGGAAAACTGATTTACATGTACATGTATAGGTATTTATAAATAGCAGGGAAATTCAACATATCAATATTACATTTACTTTCACAAAGCTAAGTATTCGAGTAGAAATGGCACATTCAGTCAATCTTACATTTCACCAAAAAATAAAAAAACAAAAAAACAACTGAAGAAAGAAAAGGAAGTCTTGAGGAGATGGAGTAACAAGTAGCTAGAAAATCAAGCTTGCAATTGAAGCCGGTACTTCATTGGAATAATAATGAAATATTCAATTTAAAAAATAGTAATGTGAATTTGCGGTTCCTTAATAGATTTTTTTTGTTCTATTTCCTGTCTTGATATAACTTCTTCGATTTCCTTACAACTCTTACCTTTTCATACGTCTTATTTGTGCATAATCAGCGGTTAGGGTAGTCAGGGAAGATTTGTTGAGAATCTGGAATGGTCAGGGAAAGGTGAGGGAAATTGAAAATTTTATTTCTGGAGAACCCTGGGCCTCAATTTTTGTGTAATTTTGTACATGTAAGATGCTCTTGGATTAGGTGCACATGTTAAGGTCTTCATTAATTGTGTTTACTGTGTAAAACTGGTATTCATTACACTTGACGCGTTGTAAATGGCCGCACTAATGCCTAATTCATTGCACTCGTTTTCCTGCTCTCCAGATTTAATTAATCCCCACATCTGCTATAAAATTAATGAGCTTTGCTTCTTTTGCCTCACATCTATGAAAATGAGGTCTATGCGCTGCTCGAATCTGCTAATGATGCCCTAACTCAATTTATTTGTTCAAAATCGGGCGTGTTGGAGAAGCTTTGCATTGTGGGACTGCTAACAAATCCATGTTGCCATTATGATTAATTAGGTCATTTACACGAAATTGCAAAGAATCGCCAGTTATCCACTATGGACGTGCTGGGCTTTGGGTAATTTGCATAAATATCTAGCTGATGCCTAGGATTATCGGAATGGAATTTACAGCGCCCCAAATCCAGGTCGGGCTTCAGTAAAAGCCCGTTAGCATAGATCATCATAAGCTTAGAAATGTAAATTCTCCAGTCTTTATTTGATGCACACTCTTAATTGGGAATTTACACGTCCATAAATTTACATTCATCCTACAAATGTTTCAGTAAATCTGGCTTATGCAACGCAACTCGCGATAAAATACGGCAGTTTTATGATATTTGACCAACGTTATCATGCTGCCATCTATTCTTTGTTTTAGCAGTCGAGATTTTCATTTTCCGTGAATTTATTGGGTTTGTTCGAGTTTGGACGGTTTACATTTCGACAATATTTACCATATTTGCACCATAGCAATATATTGGTTACTCAATGTCGAAACACGTGTTGTCAATCCCAAGTGCTGTTACACTGAAAACAGTGAATTGAAATGCGGCCATGTCGTAAAACCTACCTTATATCCAAATATGAATTTTTATGATTTTTTCCCTCATCTTTGGAAACTTGAAATATCAATTGACATGTCGTATATGCCTTGGTGCCGTGCCGGATTTATGACGTACATGTATAGTTCATTCACATCTGCTGAAAAGAAATTTACAAGATTTGGATACATGCACTGCCACAGCATAGACAATATGCGAAGTTGGCTTCTCCTAACGGCTCGTGAGCTGGTAGGGATTGCCTGGTGGTTAGGGGCAGCTAATTCAGAAATTACATTGTTAGCTTATATTAGACAAAATTACATGCCGGTAAATAAATAAGTGCAGTTGAAATATAAATATTTTCATGTACGTTTGGAGCTTGGGATTTTGTCTCAAGATTTTTCTGAAAAGATGGAATCACTGCATGAATTCGGTAATGTCGTTTCTTACTTCTCCATGCCTGGACACCGCAATGTTTGACCATTGTCTGCTAGAATGATACACAGCATGCATGCTGTATACCAATACCACCTGCTCAGCTTTTTACCTTTTTACTTGTTATTAATGATAGGATATGTTGCACATCATTGTGACCGCCTTTTTAAGCGAGGGTGCCTAAGTGTATACCCATATGTTAAGGTCCACGACATGCAACAAAAAAGGCTTCTCCGGTTGGCGACTCTGGTGTTTGTCATTGAAAGTGCCTTGCAATTCAAAGTAATGACATCGAAACTTTTGCCATCAATTTACTAGACTTGAGTCGTTTGTGTCTCTTCGGAAGAAGAATCACAATGGAAAGCAACCAGCGTGTCAGCAGAAGCATGAAATTTTACTACCAAAGCACAGTTTTTGTCTAGCTGAACCAATTACGAGTGTCAGGCTGGGCCATGCTGAGTTTGAAACCCATGCTGCTCCTAAGGTTTTTGTGTATCTGTGATTAACTATGAATGAAGCGCAAGTTTTTGCTGTTTGGAGTGCCATGTTTATGTATCGACAAGTGTGATTTCAGGGCGACCACAACCTGCCTAACATGGAAATGTTCGGGAATTAACATGTATAGGGAAAAAATTAGGGCATTAAAATCTAGGGGGAAATCATGATATTTGAATTTAAAAGGTAGGTTTCAAGGGAAATCATGGAATTTTTAAGGGTTAGTTTGCTTTCTAAGTAGCAGAAAAAATGGTTATCAAGGAAGAAACAAGACTTACATGTACAGTACATGATCTCAAGACTAAGAAAGTACAATTGTTAAATGGGTGTGGACTGGAGATGGAAGAGATTATATGGAAGAGAGCATCAGTTGCAGTGATTGTATTCAGAAGTTAGTAATGAACTTGTTAAAATTAACAGCTACTTTCATCCATACAAAATATCAGGGAAGTTTAAGGCAAAATGAATTGACAAGTGGAAATCAGGGAAAATTCAGGGAAATAAAAAACTGTTTAAGTGTAGTCGCCCTGGATTATTAAAGGTAGAGTATAGATGTACAATTTAAATTATAATATAAATCAGTTAACTCTTGGGAACATATACAGTAGAAGATTAAGCATACCGTACATGCACATGTATGTTGGTGAATGTAACTAGAAATAGGAACTGCAGCACTTTATTTGAGATATCCTGGAGAAAAAATGATGCCCATTGTACCAAATTATTCAATATCTTAGCTACTCCTCCATATCAACCCACGTCTTCTAAACATATAACTCGCTTTCACTACACTGCATACAGTACATGTATACATGTATGGTATGTAAGCTTATGTAAATATTTCACTCTGTGCATTTCTAGTGGGACAAATCATGAATTGTGAATTACAGGTATTTTGAAAAGGGCAGGGTGCTCACGAAGCCAAATATAAGAAACAAAATATTACGCAGACGTGGATATATTTTTTACAAATGTTACGCACAGAAAGTACATGCATGGTAACATTTCTCAAACAGGTAGCCAAAATTGCATATTTGAAAATCAGTAATTGCCCCAAAGGCATTTTTGATGTTTTTAATTCTAGGTGATCATGAAATATTAAGGAATTCATACGTTTTTCCAAAATTTGATCGTTGTAACTAATAAATAACAGTTTAAAAAATATATATTTAAAATATATAAAAATATATCACATGCATGGTAGCATTTCTCACGCTTGTAGCCAAAATTGCATATTTGAAAATCAGTAATTGCCCCAAATTCATTTTGGACGTTTTTAATTCTAGGTGACCATGAAATCTTGAAGAATTCATACGTATTTCCAAAATTTGATCGTTATAACTAATAATTACAGTTATGTGTTATGGTGTTATGATGGTAGGATTTTAAAAACCATTGAGAATAGACTCAGATTAATGTAATCAGCGCTTCAGACTTATTTTCCAATTGCAACAGCTTTGAAACATACATGTACATGTAAAAACGATGTTAAGAAGCAAATATTTCGATGATAAGCGAAATGCAGTCTTTTGGACCATGGACGATTAGCTTGACTCAATCTACATGTAGTGCAAACTGTGCAGTCAGGTCAAGCTTAATGTTGACAAGTCCTGGAATTTTAACGAAACATGCAAACTCGTTTGAATGTTTACCGAGATTCTCGACTTCCTAGGGTGTATGACAAAGCTGTTTCTGGGGAATTCATGTGTTGCAAGAATGTGCATGTGGGAACGTGCATGCCGTACACATTGCCCCAAAATTGTTCCACCAATTATATGCCTCAACAGTTCCTTTTAATTTATCATTTCCCTTCGACTACTGCACTGGAAACTGAGACAACGATCTTGGTATTGATCTGGGATTTGTAAGCCAACCTACGTCACAATCGATTAGGTTATCCACACCATTCCCATCCTGGGGCTTGAGCTGGATCCTGGATTAATCGATATTATTTGCAATAGGGTTTTTGAGACTCAGGGAATGAAATAACATTTGGCCACGATAGGAACGAGATTGTTATTGGATGTTGTGACAAATTCCACGCTTCTTATCGATCTCCAGCTGAACTCGCACTGTCTAAATGAAATAAATCGGTTTGAGAGCCTTCGTATTTAAAGGATTTATCGATCCACACTCTGCAGTAACCCGACCTCTTGAAATGGGGCACATGCTGGTGATGATTTATTCTTGATCCGATTTTTCGCAAATTAATCTGTGCCGTCAAAACGATTTTTCGTGATGAAGAAGATTGTAGATTTCGAGTATCTAACCCCAATGAAATTGCTTCTGATTTCGCGATCTTGCGATTTGCTAGGTCTAAAATTCCCAGAATGCTTCGTTTTTTATTGGAATTCTCCAAGCACTTGGATTTCCATTATATTAACTATGCATGTTGCGGATGGATTCAGACTAAGGAATTAAGGTAGCATTACATAGCTCGAAGGGTTCCCACTAGCATGGAAAGTCAGGGTATTTGGGACGCCATAAAGAAAGCATGCAGGGAGTTTATCATTTGAAGCATGGCATTTTTGTTATATTCAGGATTTTTAATTTCGAAATCTTGAGATGTCGGGAATTTGGGAAGTCGTGGGAAAAGTCGGGGAATTTAGCATTCTGGGCATAGAACTTTTCTTATACAGTAGTCAAAATTTTTAATTTCAAACAACCATACTCGACAAATTGTATTGAACTAGTCCATGTACAAGTTCATTTAGAAGGATTTTCCCTATTTTTTTTCATGCTTTAGTTAGCATATGGCTAGTGTCAATTTTGAAAACGTGAACAGGGAATCCCTCTGTAATTCACAGCTGCGCTCAAGGCGTGATAAATGCATTTAAGACTAGTGCAATTTATGCCAAATCCTTTTAAAAAAGTACAACTAGAACATGGTTGAATATTTGTCAGTACTTTCTCAGAATTAAATATCATTTAGATATGAATATTAAGTGTAACAATGAAAGGTGTTCAGAGTTTTTATGGTTTTGGAAAAATTCAATAGGATCATGGAAAAACCTGGAAAATAGGCCGTGAAGTTCGTATAAAAAGTAGAGATAATTTTGGTTTAGTACCTAAGTTATTCTAACACAGTATTTGCTAATGTATACAAGTGATCATGAACAGGCAATATTCCATCACTTCAATTGTAGAAAGGAACAGCTCTACCCAAAATTGGGTAAAAGTGGTTGCTCTTTGGCTGATGACACACCTCAGAATCCACATTAAGATTTACCATTAACGTGCAGAGGTATTCTGAAGGAATTCAAGTTAACAGTCAAGTGTCCACTGATATCCTCTGAAACAGTCTAACATGTGTTTACATGTACTTCTATGTTGATCTTATTTTCGTTGCTAGTACCGGTATAATGAGAATTTTACATGTATTGGCTGAAATGGATTCTGATAAGTGGTATTGGTAACAACTTTCTGATAAGCAAGATTTGGGTATACATGTAAGTAGGAAAACACATGGCAAGCACTGCTTAGAAAGAAAAACAGGTGAAAACTTGTTATAATTCTAATGATGTAGGTAATTTAGTGGGAAAAGTGATTATGGGCAAAATAGATGGGCTTTGACACCGGGTCATCGCACTGCTAGTGGCCTTGCTGCGAAATTGCCAGTAAAGAGGCGTCTGATCCTTATAACATATCCACTTCACAATTTCACTTTCTATTGGCTTGCATCGGACAGGCTTTTACGGCATGGGAAAGTGGAAATTTCCCTCGTATTATAATCCATTCCTGTTTGATTTTTTCCCCCTCACCTAATCTAGCCTAATGTAAGTCGAAACAGCGAACCTGCCTGCTGAGCACTCTTCGGTGCACGTTTTTATGGCAGGTATGTGCTTTAATCGAGCGCAATAACCGAGCAATATTCTTGTACGGTTCCAGGCTAGTGTGATGCAATTAACATATTGAAATTTTATGCCACATGGCTCCTTGCCAGAAAATTGAAATTTGCAAGAGTATTTTGAAGATCAGTAATGCCCTACATGTAGGGCGTGTAGAAAGTGCTGGGCAAATAAACAACTAGGCACTGAGGAATATGTTCTTCAGCTTCCTTCCATCTTTTCTTCCATCTTGGGGGAAACTTTCCATGGTAGTCAACTCAGTACTTGTAGTATTTTTGTAATCTTGATTATTGCAAGCGTAGTCGAACTAGGTTATAACGAGCATAAAGGCACCTACGCAATTTGTTCGTTATACCCGTTATTCGCTATATCCGTGAAGAGCCAAATTCGATACATTTAACGATAACTTACTTCTCGTGAATTAATATACGCTTTCTTTGCTTAGAACTCATATTTCAGGAACAAGTTTGCTTCTAATTAATTTAAATTCACCCTCAGTACTCAGGAAAGGTCAAGTATTTTGTCACAATAGTCGTGATTTTTAGACCCACCACCCCATGTGTCAGCACTGGAATTATTTTTATCGAAATCATTATGCAAATTAGATCTTATATAATTTATTTTTGCTCGCAAACGAATGATCACATTATAACCGTGATCGTTGCAACCGAGTTCGACTGCAGTACATTTCCGTTTTGGAATGCCCAAGTTGGCCAATGGCATCCTGATGGCGTCCAATTGAAAACTAGCTTTTGAATCTCAAAATACATTTACATATGAAATAAACTGACTTCTTGATCTCATCACACATGTGAAAATAGCATTAAAATGAAAATCATTCCTCTTTATTGTTATTGCAACCTAGGCAGAAATTGTTTTTATAAATTTAAAGGAAAACTGAATTACTAGCTTCTCCAAGGGTAATTTTATTATTTATTTATTTGTATACCAAAATGTCTGCTCAACTGCTCGGTTTAAAAAGCAGGGACACACTTCAGTATGTTCCCTGTTCAAAATGTGCAGATACGCGTGTTTCAACTCAAAAATGATGCCTGAAGCCCTGTAAGGTCATTGGACCTGTCAGTAGTCAGTACTGACATACTGACGTTTTCGATACATGACCATAGTTCGATAGTTATCCAAAAATTCGGAAAAATCGACAGTAATGAGAATGAAACATCAATCCATCAGTCCTGCCGTTAACAGTATTAATGTTGAAATTGACTGTAATAATTCACGTGTAGAGTTCACATTACAATGTAATGGCTGATTTTGCTGCCTCTTACACCCAGGCAATCACTGCCAGCCTACGAGCAGTTAGGAGAAGCCCACTTCCTTATTGCGTCTTTACTGAAGCTGGAACTATATACCGAAGATCACCCGAAATCAGTATGGGGTGTAGTCATTTACTTTAGCATTCCATCAAATAGGGTGCTTCATGTAATACCGAGTTGATCCAGTAAATAAAATCGAACAGCTGTGAACTCCTGTGCTGATAGTGGCGGACTTTCGCAATTGTTAGGCGGACAGCTGCGAGTGGCCCATAAAAGCAAATCCCAGCACAAAAGGATGACTGACAGAGCCCTAAGTGATTTGATTAACTGCCATGGCCAAGCACAACCAGGCTTTACTGGCAATTCGGTGGCTCATCTAGGGCTCCTTACACCTACACAGAACTGCCACCAGAAGTTGGAAGGGCAATCACTCACTCGCCAAGATCCAGATCCAGCAAGAAAAAGTTCATTTTCTCCAATTATTTGTTGGCCAAATCCGCCTCCATTAATCTTTCTGCCATGCTGAGTGCGGCTGAGTGTTGCAGGCGATTTTAATCTCTCTCGCATGTTCACCATTGCAAAGCCAGAAGCCTCATCATCTACCCTCAGCACAAAGTGGGCCACCTCCGCCAAGATACCTACATTGTTGCTAGAAAGAATTGGGCGGATAACTACATGTATGTTGCCAGTTGACTCACCTAGAGTAAATCAGATCGCTGGTGGAGTCGGTGTGGGTAGCGTCTCTCTCGGATTCCGTAAGCTTAGGCTGCGGGCACACCATACTATTCCTAACGAGGCTCTCATTGGTCGACTCAAACAGCTGCGTGGGAAGCGACCCTAGCTGCTGGCTTGCCAGTTCCTCCTCGCTAGCCATCCTGCTGACACTGCTGAGGAATGTGCTGCTGTCGATTTTTTCTGGATTAAGGACATGCTGCCTCCATGGCCAATTAAATTCCCATCGTCTTGCTGATGGACCCAGAATCGATACCTGGAGCCTGGGATAAGCTTCGGATAACGAGGTCTTACAGTGTCTAACAGTTTACCCAACATCTGACTGATGTGATCAAATTGGCCAGAAGGAGACCCTGTTTAATAATCCGTCAGTACATTTGGCCACTTCTGGGTTTTGGAAAACCCTCTGAATATTCTGGGACTTCATGACTCCCGCAATTGGATCGTCTGCCAGTGCGCTATTGCGACTCGAAACCATTTCTGGTATCTTGTGTGTGACCTAGCACTTTTAAAAATCTGGAAAGTCCAACATCTTGGGCTGGTGAATTTGAGAAACAGATTTCCAGTACTGAAATCTTGGTGCTCTTCATTGCTCTTCTACTAAATCTGGCAAATCGACCATCTTGGGTGTGTGATCTTTGAGAAACAGTTTTAGAGTACTGAAATCTTGGTGAACTACTGTGCTCTTCTACTAAATCAAGCAAATCTACCATTTTGGGCTAGTGAGCTTGATAAACAGAAATTTCCAGCACTGAAATCTTGGGACTCTTAAGTGTTCTTATGCCAATTCAAGCAAATCCTACAACTTGGGCTGGTGATCTTTGAGAATCTAAAATTACCAGTACTGGAATCTTGGTCGGAATTTAGTCAGGAAGTTTGTCCATCGCTTCAGCGAATTCTCGATTGCTGGTGAAATTATTGGAAAATTCTACTAACTGCTGATCTGGCACTGTTACTGTTGTGACTCTTGGTGATACGAAAATGGGTCCCAAGCTACCCCACAATGAGCTGGACGGACAGGATACAGACGAGGACGAACTGGACGAGCAGGACGATGGCATCGACGTCGAAATTGACCTGGAATCCGACTGTGACCAACCTGGTCCTGCGTCATCTGATGACGAAAATGAGGATTGTACTAACAACAACAACAAAACTAAGAACAGGTCCCTCGCGAATTCCGTAGGTAAGAAACATTTGAAATGATGGCTTGAGCCAGTAAGCTGAGCTGGGCATGCAGTGGGTTTCTTCTTATTTGAAATTCTTGTGCTGCCTTGAATAATAAGATATCTGCCAGGAAACAAGAGCCATGTTGATCCATTTTGGCCTGTATACAAAGTCCAACATTAGTCTTCGTTCGTATACTGTACAGTTTTGTATCTGTTTTGTTCCTTCGGTAAGCTCGAGTGCAAGTGAAACATAAGTGGATGGAGTCGGTAAAGCCAAAGTATTGGAAAGATGGGCTGTTGATAACACTTAGACAAGAATTTTGTGAACAACACACTTTACTTTGATCTAGTGCACCTTAACTTGTTCTTACATTTTGGCCAAGGCTTCGTTCTCGATAAAGATCTGCCTCCGGAAAGTACAGGATTCTCACTCTCTGGGATGTTAGGGAATGTAAGGATTCTTTACTATGTCAGGGAATATCAGGGAAATTGCATGGCCTATTTAATTTTGTGTTAAATTCATTGTTCACTTGCTCGATTCATTGTTTGAAATTAAATGCTATTATTCTAGTATTATGGAAAGGAAAATGACTGAAAAGTAGTCAGGGAATGTCAAGGAAATCCACCTCGGACAACGGGTAGTACTTCGGATGAAATCTAGAGACTATGGTATTTGAACAAAATCTTCTGGAATGCAGAGTAAATCCTCAGTATGGTTTCAGTTTTGGAATATATGACTTTGTCCAAGTATGACGAAAATTCTTTCTGAAATTTTTTGCTTCTAATTCATCTGGAGAAAACGTTCGAGTCGATTTATTATCCTCCATTTGAAGACAGTATTCAAATGCTACCAGATTACATTTATCCTAAAAATTAGTTCATTGAAATCTCCTTCTTCTGAATACCGGCAATTTCAGTATAAGTTATCAGCATATCATTTTTCTTAATCATTGGCAGATTTTTAACACTTTTCATTGTAGAGCACATATACATGTAATGCGTTATTTTAACTTAAAAACTGAAATTGGATTCGTGGAGCAAAATGTTTATAAAATACCAATTTTAGACATGACTAGATATGACTAGATTATACAGCTACAGTAAATGAAGGACATTTTTCATGAAATCAAAGCTAAATCTGGAGAAAACGTTCGGGTTGATTTGTTATGGCCTATATGCTCCAAGTGCTAACAGACAGTGCAAGTCCTAAAAACCAGTTAATTGAAATTTCATGCATCTTCTATGTGATTCAAGTACAAGTTCTCAGCAAATCATTCATCATTCTTAACCATTGGCGAATTTTGTCACGCTTTTCTTTGTAGAGCACCACTTTATCTTCACTTAAATACTGAAAATGGATTCGTGTCTGAAAAGGGCTCTTTAGGCGTATGTGTGTCAGATTTACAGACAGTTGCCCTAGAAATATCCGCAATGACGGCTAAGCAGGCCAATTAACACATTTGAAACACACGTGGAGGAAAATCGAAAACTGCATGTAATATCGTAATGTTTTTATTGTGGATTTGAATTCAGCACGATCGTAAGTCTGTTAGTTCTTACCTAAATAGGGCAGCGAGAATCGTTAAGAAATACTTAATGGTCTACTCTGTGTCTGAAAGCTTTCTCTCTGTGACGAATTCGCCCTTTTTTGTTCTCCTTCTACAAGGCTTTCAAATTCTTGGAGTTTTTTGGGGCCAATATGTTTTGGAAAACAGAGCAGGTGTGCTTGGGAATGCTGCTTACATGTAGTTTTTTGTGAACTGATTCAATAACCAACTTTTGTTTGCTGGAATCCCTTGTCTGCTCTATTAAATATTTCAGAGTGGTTTTGGCAACTTTGTCTCCAGCATTTCACGCATTACATAACATTTCATAAATTTTTTCTCTCAATGATAACTTTGGTGTAAATCTTGTGGATAACCATTCTTTTAGTTATTTCCTAAGAATTCACCAGAAGATGGAATGCTTAAATTAAATCGTTTATAATTTCTAATTGATTTAAAATTCGACAAACCTTTAACTCTTTAGCCAAACTTATCGTTTATGCATCAATCTGTCTTCCCTCCTGCCATCAAATTCCATTTTTATCTGTCATGCTTTGGTAATTTTAAATTCTTGTGATCAAGTGCATGCAACTTTCGTTGTGGAATTCAGCGATAACAAGCCAACAACAACGAAAATTCAATTTGGCATATAAAATGCAAATGAATGTGTGGGACGTCGTTGCATGATCGTTTCTTGGTTCAAATGACTAGATTCACAAAGAGTTGATTTGCTACTTTTTCACTTTATATGTGCATCTAAACGTATGAAAAAATTATCTTGGTACTCGTTTCTTCATTTTGGACGAGAACACTTTCCCGGAACAGTCTTTGCCGGATTTGGGTAACACGTTGATCGATTTTTGATGCCAACTTTGGTCGATAATGTAAGATTCCTGCATAGGAAATTGTCGTGACTTTTAATATATTTTCGATGCAACTGTCTACACTCTACAGCCATTTTGCAAATCTAAATAGAAATTTCGTGACGAAATTGGAAAAAAAAGGTTACAGTCGATTTGGAAAAAAATACGAGCTAAATAGTGCGCTGTAATTTACTGCTGCAAATTGAGACGCACCTTTGGCCTAAATGGCATTTGGCGAAACTTAAACGAAGGACGTTTAACACAAATTCAGCAGTCGCCATAAAAGTAATGAACCGAGAATGCATGATCGAGACAAAATCCAAGAACGAGACTTAATTTCAGTTTTATGGACCTATTGAGCACCTAGCAAGATTTGTCGCCCTACTTTGGCCTTAAATTCTCTCCATTCTAACATACAGTAAATGGTGCATATTCTGTATTGTTTTTTCGCCTCTACTTCGGTATATGCCCTACTGCTGCCTCGACCAGCATATGCTATTCTAAAAGCGGGCTTACCCTAACAGCTTGCAGGCTGGCGGTGATTGCCTGTGGTTAGGGTTGACAAATAAAGAAATTCGATTTTTAGGTTAGTTTAGGTCGGATAAACACATAAAATGGATAAATTCCTACAGCTAGGGCAATCTATCAAATATACTTTGTACATGTACAGTATACATATTTTGTGCACATTTGATGCGGGGCATATACCGCAGCGAATTGCTTATTCTTTAAAGAGGGTTTTTGAACTGTATTACCTAGGATGAAATTAGAATTTTTATGCACAACTATTGCCAGTAGATATTCAAGGCTGAAATCCTTTAGAAGATCTAGTAATGTTAGGCTAATTCCTCAGGGTAAATTAACACAATTATTTGTATCGTTGTTTGCGAATTTCGCTCGTAATCATTAGAATTTTTATGAGCACGTGATATACATGTACACCAATGTAAGTAGATGTTCAAGGCAGAAAACCTTTGATCTAGTACATGTACATATATGTTAGACTACTTTTAATTCCTCAGGATAAGTTAACATTCATGCATGGTAGTTTGCGTAGTTCTTTGCACTTAATTGTATCAACATGAATCCTTCAGATTATTAATTATGCGGTTTTGCAAACGTTGCAATTTTTAAAGAAAAATTGACTAGCCCCAAAGGTAAACCCTTTTTAAAGGTACAGTAAATGCCATCCATTAAAGAGTTTTTTTGGATTTAGTAATGTTATTAAGCAAGCTTAGCAGCTTCTGAATTACTCTGCACGTGATTGAATTAATACGAAGACGTACAGTTTATTAATTAGGCGTATTTTGTAATTTGTCGTTTAAAAACAAGAAAACATTGCAATTTTAAAGAAAATTGACTAGTAAAGGTAAAACTTGATTGCTGCAGCAAATTGCAGCTTTTACATGTACATGTAGTTTTTTAATTACTTAGACTTGGAATATTGTCAAGCACAGTTAGATATATTGTGAATTACTTCGCACGTGATTATATTAATCCTGACAGCAAAGCTGAAACTTAGAAAATTTATCTGAAAGGGATATTGGATCGTTATGGACTTTAATTCTTTACGAAATTGACTTGTCATATATGTAGGATGCAGCTGATGGGAAGACTATAGAATTAAATTACTTAGCAAAATTCGTTGAATACTCTTTAATGTGACTTTAATTCGATGCAGAAAACCTGACCTAGAAACGTTGGGTGGTTCTAAGGAAGCTTGATTGCATAATTGCGTCCAACTTGCATGTTCATTATTGCCAAGAATGTAAATTCAGACTTATCTAACTGTAAATATCCGCCACGCCTTCTGGGCCATCCAAAATACGATGCCCATGCTGATAGGCGTGACATTCTTCCTTCATCAAAACGAAAAATTCAAAATTGGCAAAATTAGGTCGCTCGTGTTTAATGTCTGGTGGGATGTTGCTTGACGAAAAAGGAAAAACCAAAACATGTTCATTTTAATTAGTCCTGTTAGTTTTTCGGCTCCTAATATAGTCTGAGCTCAATGTAGGTCTGACCATAATGACGTCATAGAGACATGCCCAGTTTGTTGGTTTCGTGTGGTTTTTGAGCTGGTTTTTGACTGAAGTAACTCTCCAACTCTTGACGGTAATCGTCGCTGTCACGAACAACTGCATTGTGAGGAACTTCATGGTGTATCGATTATTTTGAAATTGCTTTGGGGAGGATTAATGGCGCCTCTCAAAATGAATTGCTTTCTAACAAAACCTATTTTTATTTGGGCGTTTCTATAGCTAGTGAGCAGGAAGGTTTCTGGTCACATGTGCTCTCTCAAGGGTGACTGTCCTTCCAACCATGCGTTTCTACTGTTCCTCAACGTGACACTCGTTTAATTAGGCCCAGCACCATTGCAAGTCTGCCAAGTTTCTGAAACTGTAAATTGCATGGCAAGAAAAAAATTAGAAATCACTTGCAAATTTTTCTGAGCAAACAGTGTCAGTAAAATGTTTACTGCTTTTTTAAACAAATCAGAGTACATAGCTGTAGGTACAACCAAAGGCAAAAGTTGAATAAATCTTTTGCAGAGGAATGCCAAGAGCAAGCACACCTTGACTTTTTTGAAGTTTTTTAATATAATGACGTTTCCTTACAATAAATTACACTGGACTTGTATAATGCCCAGTTGATACATTAGGAGGGCATTGGCTGGAAGTTTCCAAGGCTTGATGTCCGGCAACCTACGAAAGTGAAACCAGTTTGAAATAAAAACAGAATTTGATTTTGGAAATGTTTTTGCATGTTGATGAAGCTACCCAAAGGAGATTTTCAGGTGGCAAAACTGGTTTGGGCACAAGTTTCTGCTTGCATATTTTAAGTCTTAATTATAGTTGTACCTCTGATACTTTTAACGAAACACCAGATATTTTATGACATTACATATTTGTAAATCAGACATCTGTAATTACAGATACATGAATGTTAAATGAGAATTTTCGACAGTATGTTAGCTTATAGAAACTTTTGATAAAACCTATTTGTCTATCCACTATCCACAGATACTGTATCTGTGTCACCTTGTATTCCACAAGAAGTTTACAAACAGTCAACTTCTTAAGCCTATTAAAAACTGATTGTTCATTGTTGTTTAGTATGTTACAATTGGTTTATGAAGTTTGCCAGTTTTTTCTCCACCACTGACGTATCTTCCTCTCCAGTTTTTCTTCTGAATTGCATACCAAAAGTGGCGATGACCTTGCCTAAAACCGAGATGGCCACTACGCCTTCTTCGGAGTATACTTTCCTAAATTAATATTTCACTCAGGTAAACACTTTGGGCCACCCCCATTGGCCTTCGTGTCCAGCTTATTAAATGGGTCATGATAGCGTAGGCGAAACTGGCATTATGTAATTTGGTGAACTGTATGGGTCGCCTAATCGTCGCTTACGGATATGTGAACTTACAGTTACATGCACTAAAACTTTTTTCCGGACTTCATAAATGCATTAGTATTTCATCCACACATACTGTCTTGCGACCAGTTTGAAAAAAGTCGTAAAATCTAACCGGATTGACAAAAGGGTTGCAAAATCACATAAAACCACGACATAATCTAATTAACAAGGGATTGTTCGCCTGATGCGGGAATATCGAGGTCCTAATTTGAGGACATTTGCACAAATTCAGATAACAGAAAACCTGAAAATGAAGTGCGATGACCGTTTTGGTACTTATCGCCAAAAGGCCATTGGTTATTATGACCTACATGTATTTATTTTTTATAAATGCATCAAATAACTAGTTTTGTTTCTATAAGCTCAAAATGAGATAAGAAACAGTGCTCCTGTCTGGGAGATCACTAGAAGCTCTTCGAAAAGTCGTATGATCTAGACATACATGTATTTATTTTGTTGTGCATGTTATTATTTCTAATAGCATAGGAAGTTTAGTGAGGAAAAGTCTTCTATGAGCTCTTTCAAAGAACTGAGGTGATTTTAAAAACTGTTTAGAATTCCAAACGTTTTCTCTACTGTAGTGTTAATTTCTTTAGTTGATTTGCTTTTATGACAAACGACCTTCAGCTTATTGCGAAGGATTTAGATCGGAAAAGCACGTTTTTGTGCCTGTCTCAAATGGGTATTAGGGTTTTGTTTGTCTGCCATTTGTGCAGTGTATCTGGTTGAATCAGTCGAAAAACGCTTTTTGCATATAAAAACAGGGTGGCAAACAAGACCTAAAAGTCCTAAAAATTAATCGAAAACGTACCTGACGCCCTCAATATTCCTCAAAAATCATAAATGATATCCAAGAGATTGAAGAAAAGAAGAGTAAACTTGTTCATGAAAAAACGAACAGATTGGATTCATGAAGGTAGTAGCTGCACCGTTAAAGAATTCCAAGTTTCTAAATTTAGAGATTTTAAGGACTTCTTTACAGTAAAATTTAGGACCAGTTTAGGATTTCATTTTTATTTTATAATACAAGCAATTTTGTTTCGTTTATTATTGTATTATAAAATAAAATAAATAGAGAATGAAATGTTGCATTTTTTTAAAAAATACGTTTTTAAAAAATCATTTTTATCACACAAATAATTTCGGTTTTTTTAATATTGTATTATAAATAAAAATTAATTAAAACTGCAATGCGACATTCTAAAAATCATTAATTTTTTTTAAATACTAAAATAGTCCTATATATATTTTGCTCAAAAAGTTTTATAAATGCCCTAAGTTTTGAAGCTTGGAATTTGCTTGCACCCAGCCTCTCAAATTCTTGAAAAGAATTCGGGATTGTGTTCTCCAAGCATTTCCAGGATCGTTGTTTATTGAAGCTAAATCTCATTCCCAGTTTAATGGCCAATAAAACCAAACTTAGGGCGAGTTGTCAATTAAGTGGACTTACCCATACATAAATTGGTGTTACGTTTAACGTGATCTTGAGATGGTGGGATTTGCAAAATTTAGTTCAGCAGCTGCAAGTCTGAGTTAAGAGATGCGAAGGATTATATATTATTTGGAATGGCGATAAATAAAACAAAACAATTGCTTTGAAAAGAAGGGATTTTCTGATGTTGGCAGGCAGGGATACTTTCCACTATCGAAGATAAGACCACGATGGCGAACAATGTCATCGTGTGCAAAAGTCAAAATTAGAAACTATTAGTGCCTAATGTTTCTAAGAAAAGATTTTTCGCATAATATCTCTTAATTGAATATGGTTAAATGATAGGCCTAATCAATCTGTAGGTCAGATGCTATGCTGTAGGCTGGAAACTATTGTTTAACAGCTGTTGTAAGTTGACCCAATTGTATTGACTCGTCACCATCTTTCATTTTGTGCGTCACGTTTCATTTATCTGTGATCTAAACACGCATTTTTGCCTTATCACGGGTATTTCAATTGTTTCTTAGTCATGAATTTAGATGTACTTGCAGTAATTAAAAGTCAAATGCAGGACAACGTTCATCTGCAAGATTTCATCAAGTTCAAAGCGTATAATTGAGGCAATTTTAACGCCAAATACGGGCTGTTTGCTTGAGTTATGGGTGTACATTACACGGTGTGGTAGATCAGAACAGCGGGAATTATTCGTTTCATTTCATTCACTTAAATGCTGTCTTGCCTGGGTTAATCTAAGGTACATCTTACTTTGAATGGCAGTCCCCAGGTGGTGCCATTGCTCCACTTTGCGATAATTACAAGTCGAATAAAATTTCAGGTGGAATCATCTTGGGTTTCCAGTTAGAATAATTACTGGCTTTATGGAGCTGAAAATTAACGATGGTCATGAATTGTATCAACACATATTGCACTTGTGCTCAGATGTTTGCATTTTGACCATACTGTAAAGAACATTCCTGTTGCACCAAGGTTTTTCAATCAAGATTGCCCAAATTATCAATGGAGTTTTCCAGCTCTTTGGTACTTTGTTATCTCACTGACATTCCAAATCGGAAAAAATTATCATAAACTTGACGTGAGTTGATCTTCACAACCTAATTTTTGCCACAGATATCACAAATCAAATCCTCGTGTCGATTTCCTGTGATTTTGAAGATGTAAAAATCCAGCCAGCCTTATCAAGCTGATACGATTATGGATGATATGTACACATATGATGAAAACGAAAAATGATATAACGACAATGATTTCATAAGCATTCACTATCTTGCCTAGAGTGATAAACTCAAACAGCATTTATTTTTTAAGAGAAATGCAAGTTTCAGTGATTCTTATAGGATGTTCCTCCAGACCTGGAAAAGTCAGGGAAATTAGAACGACCTGGAAAAGTCATCGAAAGTTAGAAAAAATGGATTTACTTTGAAAACGTCAGGGAAATTAAACTTATATAGTTATTGGTTAACAGAAAAATCGCAAGGGATGACAAGCAATTCCGTGGAAATTGTAATGAAATTGCCAATTTCACAAAAATACTTATCTGAATTTGCTGTTTCCATATGCAAATTTGCGTTCTGTTTCGTGTTTAGATATAACTAGCATTAAATATTAATTCCCTACATTTGCATATGCCATATTTTTGCATATTATATGGTCAGGGTGGTCAAAATTATTTATTTCAAAAACTGGAAAAGTCAGGGAAAAGTCAAGCAAGTTGAAGATTTCCTCTCTGGGGGTACCCTGTTATTTCGTTATTAGTAGTTTGACCTAGGGTAGCATGTTGCGTTGTTTTATTGCTGTTCTAAGACCTCAGCTTTCTTTAAGTTGAAAACGATGGAATGGTCCACTAGTGCTTTCATGGCCAGTTATCGCAACTTTAATGTCTTGATTTCCCAAAGGTCATTTAATTCGCTGCAGCATTGTACTTTTAGTTGACTACATGTATGGAAAAATTTCCTTGGTGGACTAATGTTCTGTAAATCCTCAGCACTAATTGCTACTGTGTGGGTATACATGTACGTTCTTAATAAGCATCCTGTTTATCAAGAAGGAATGTTGCACTCTTTGTGACTGTGACACTAATGTGGCGCCATTGTCTCCTCAGCTAGATGGCGCCAGAGATATCGATTCGACCAACTATACTATAGTTAAAATGAAATCATCCCAATCCATTATTTATGAGTGTCTTATACCGCTTATAAAGAGGAGAATAGCTTCGCAAAACTTCTGTCACTATGGTGAACGTTTCATAGTGTTCAACGTGGTAAATTTTAATTTATATTCTCATGTTTCGCCATTGTGTGCGGTTATGTCATCGATTTTAAGTCTGGCAGCAATGAATTTTCTCTTGAAATGTACGGAGATTACGATCTTTCTTGAAATGTCGTTTATTTCTCGCTAACACTATGGAGGCTGACGAATGTGTGGAAATGAGATATTTTAATGGCATGAACAAAGCAAACATTTAGATGGTGGGCAAAAAAAGCTTATGGTTGCCAGTGGCTAGTTTTGGTACTCTATGGTGGCATGGCCAAAGTGATTTATTAACGCACTGTAAAGTAGATTGCGTTACACAAAACTGAATTAACTGAAAATGAGATCCCAACGAAGCAAACGGTCTATTGTACCAATTCTAGTTTCCACAAAATTCATTTGCTGTCCATGCACGCTCACATATCATGAATGAAATATAACACGAATGTTATATCAAGATGTCAAATGAGATATTTTATTGGCTTAAACAAAGCAACCATTGATGGTTGAGAAAAACTTATGGTTTAGATGGTTGACGAAAAGCTATGGGTTAGATGGTTGACGAAAAGCTATGGGTTAGATGGTTGACAAAAAGTTATGGGTTAGATGCTTGACAAAACATAGTTTTAACGGAGTTCAAGAGCTTGCAATTTGGTTTGTACTTCGGAATATGCCTTGTTGCTGCCCTGCTCCAGCATAGACATTATGAAAGAATGAGCTTCTCCTAAAGGCTCGCAGGCTGGCAGTGATTGCCTACCGTAAGGGCAGGCAAAATAAGTTAATTTCGGTTAGTATAGTTTATGATAAACACTAAAAAAAAAGAAAAAAATGACAAAAAGACAAATGGATCTTCATTCTTGTTAATTAGACAAGTAGAGGTGACATATTCATATATGTGCATATTTCGAGTAGGGCATATTCCGTATTATATTCTCAATTTACCTTCATTTCACGCATGGCGTGATGGATTGGCTAATGGATTACATTTGCTGGAACAAAAGCATAAATTTGCGCAATTTCAAGCATATTATCTATTATATCACTGGTTTGGCTAATGGCTAGCTAACATTTGCTGGAACAAATGGATAATTTGGGCCATGGATAAACCTGCTTTAATTTGTCGAGGTCTGGATATAGGTTCAAATGGTCGCCATCGTCATGGGTTTAGTTTTAATTTCAAAGTTTTCTGGCACGTTTCTGCGGAGACAATGTGGTGTCCTCTATTATGTCCATCTCCATATATCGATTGATGTGGCCACTGATGTGGTCACTCGCTGCAAATGGTCCAATGCAGACACTCTTTTAAATGGCTTCATCGTATGAACATTTGGCATTTTGGTGCCTTCTGCATAACATTATGCCATTATGCAGCCAGGCATGCTGTGGACTGTAAATAGGCTCTGGATGATGCTGACTTCTTGATCGTTTCAATTGGCCCCCAGTCATGTCTGAATGAGCACTAAAATGTGGACAAGGACTGAAGTTGCAAAACGGTTTAATCTACTAACCCCTTTGCTGCCGATTTTATATTTTACATTTCCTTTTATGAACAATCGACCCTAAATTCCCAAGCACTCCTCTCCTCAAAAGGTCACTGAATCTCCTGCAGCTTGTTGGGCAGCCTTCCAAGCACCGTCCATCCAAACTACTTGTTATGACAGGCATGTCCTACATACAGGGGCACTAGGCACGGTTGATGAGCTTCGTGAATTACACCAAATTGATGGGATATGAATCGATTTTCAGTAAATTCGCCAGTTTTATTTCTGGCGTTCCCATAATTCATAACCGCCTTTGCAACTGCCATGCATTGTGATGACTGCAGCGTTGTCAACACGTTTGCCAATGGTTTTAGTTTAGTGCCAGGTTTTATGAATACATTTGAACACTACTTGAAGTGAACGCTCTTGCATGTACATGTAGAACATCAAGCATGTTTTATTTGAATTGTGCAATCATTTATTTGCAAAACCCTTAAAAGCATTTGTGGCGAAATTATGGAACAAAATGTAATAGGGCTCCTCCAGACCGGAAAACCTGGAATTGTCAGGATAATTAGAAAGACATGGGAAAATTTGAAGAAGTCAGGGAAATTCTACAAATCATTAAAAATTGCACGTATAGCTAACAAGTCACAACATGACAAATATTATTTCCTCAATATTGGTGTACTAGATCTAAGACCATGTAATTTTTATGTATTAAGATCGAATGCATTTTCAATATGTGAGTTAAGATTGTTCTGTAGCTGTACTCAAATAACAGTTTAGTCTTAGTCACATTTGTGCATTGTGAAGATGTGAGCATCATTTTCAACGGTTGTCGACATTTCATTTTTCGATATTTTACCTTGTGAGCGAGGTAAAATTTTCTAAGATTATTGTGATATGTTTCGTTGTGAGTCATTCAGCATTTAGTAATATTTCAAAGATGATGTTTGATACATCTGATGAAATGGCAAGAGGGCAATCTGGTGTTTATGCGGCAAGATAACCAAAGGAATCATCTTCATGCCTGCCATTTTCGATTGCCATCGAAGGCAGGTTACATGAGATCAAATATGTTTATTGGATTCTGTCCAATTTCATATCGTTTCTGTGCCCCTTCCTTTTTGATGTAACTCGATCTCTCTGGTAGTAGTTCTCTAAACGACATTTCAACGTCCATTTGTGGCTGGTCTTCCTGAAATGAAATTGCTGAGACCTCGGCTACCATTTCTCCCTGAAGACCCTTATTATCTCCTCCAGGAAGTTAATGGGCAACGGTTGGCCATGGCTACTCGCTCAAGACGCTCGCAATTCGCCCAAATTGATTTTTTTCAGGAGCAAGTAAATAGCTCTTGTAGTAGTTCTGTCCATCTAGAAACCCCTTAAACAGGAATATTGTCCCAGTATACGCGTATGCTTGGTTGACCTGACATCAATGACATCAGGTAGTTGGACAATGGCTAATGCAACTATTGATCTGATATTATGGAACAGGGTGGCAAACAAGTCCTAAAAGTCCTAAAAGTCCTAAATAGGTCCTAAGAAAAAAAAATCTCCTAAATCTCC
>JAQGAF010000572.1:0-47310 GCA_034687865.1 Kryphioiulus occultus | reverse complement strand
TTAAGAACCATTCAGATTAAACGCTCGTGACCCACCCCCTGACCCCCATTGACTCCAACATACAAATTTCGCATGGCACACCATACCTTGTCATACCTTATTTATAAATGAAAATTTCTGAAATCTTCCCTGTCCTGATATACCGTATATATGCAGAGGCCATCAGGGAAGATGACAAGTACATGTATATGGTCAGTGTGGTCAGCTTCTACAATGTGACTAACTATGGGCATATTCCAGTGGAATTACATCGAACGTGTTGAGGATGGTTGCTAGGAGTATTTTAATCAAAAAATCCTCGATTTCAATCGTAAATAATCATTTACTTTAAACATTGACGAATTAAGCCAAAATTAATTTCTTAATTTACGAGATGACGAAGGGGAAAAATGGAAATATATTTTCAAATTAACACGAACAATGGATTCTGTTATTTTTCATTAAATATTAACGTTTTCATGAAATTCAGGATAGTTGTGACCATGACAATTACTCCTTGATTTACTGCCGAGATTTTACTCTCATCTCAAATTAGCAACAAAAACATTTACCCAAAAATTATCCAAAAAAAACATCGATTATATTGATCGCCAAGCCTTACATGATTCTGCTTCAAAATAAATTGAAAATCTAATTTAATTCCACCTGTTTATCGAATCAATTTTTTTTAATTTGATTCGATTCCAATAAATCGATTAAGGATGATCCATGATACAAACGATATACAGGTATAATTCAACACAAACGAAATGTGAATAAAAATTCATGTGACATTTAAAAAAATTATGATTCTTAATTTTTAATAATTTAATGAAAACTTTCAAATTAAATGCTTTGTCTAGATTTTATGGTATTGTCCTGTCAGACCCACCCTTACCCCCATTGTATCAAGGAGGGGCCCGAATTGAACTTACATGTACAGTACATACATGTATAAGCACGAAGTTGGGTAGTGGGGATTCCATTTGGATACGCTGGCATACAGTACATGTACTTGCACTCATTCATGAAAATAATGCACATGAAAAGTAAAAATTCCAACATCAAATGTTGACTGTTCAGACAGGAATTCGAATTCTAAGCAATTATAAGAACAGCTCACTATACATACAGTACATGTACGTGTTCAGCACGTGTTCAGCAGATCCATGTGGACCTAATGAGCTTGGGAAGAAAAGTTAGCCCTTAAAACGAGAAAAGCCGAGAAAATTACCCATTTTAGCCAAGATTTTTTTCCTAGTCTCATAATGCATTTCGAATGTTATACAGTATTTGAAATGCATTATGAGATGCATTCTGCAATACATTTGAAATGTACATGTATTATGAATTGCATTGCAATATAAATTGTTGAATACTCAGGAAATATATTTTCCTATGCATTTTGCAATATATTAATGTTTCAATCAATACGTATTTTGAAATTCATTTCAAAATGTATTACATATTAATTATTTCGAAATGTATTTCTTTTCCATGTGCATGGGGAAAAAACTGTTAGAATTACAAGGAACAAATTTTGCAACACAAGAACTCCCAAAGATTCTTATACATGTACATGTATTTGAGGTACACCTATTTTGTTCGCAGTCCGTACTCTATTTAGAAATTGCACTTAACATTGAATGACCATGCATCTGTGATCCAACGACATGCATATATATACGAAATAAAAACTTTCAGAATTCTTCTATAAATTTTCCAAAAGTTGTTATTCGAACACTATACACTACTTACATGTATAAAACTCGAACTAAATTAATTTGTGAAATAACTGTATAGGACTTTTTGACCAACCTGTACATGGTTGATTTACACATGTATTTATAAAATTATCGTGTTTGCGGAAATTGTTTCAAAATCCATCATGTTAAGACCAGTTTGTTATATACTAAATTTACTGACGTTCCAGAATTCCATGCTGATTCATTACGAACGAGTTTTTGCGAAACAGTTTACTTAGGAACGCCGTAGGCGAAATTTTTAAGCAACGTTGAGCAGAAATAATGGATTTGAATGAAGCTTTAATAATAAATATTAGGGAAAGTGAACGATAACGAAAACGTATGTGAAATTCATTTAAACAGTCTAATTGACGATCCGGACATGTCCACTTTCCTTGAACCACTCTCTCCTGTCCAGCAGTGTCCGGTTTCTGATTATCGGATTATCCCACACCTCGTCATGACCTTGACCGTTTCATGATAGTGGTCAGTCATAATGATCATGTCACCTGACCATCTTGTAAAGGGTTTAACCCGAATACCCTCCATGTTGGAATGGAGGAACAAGGTTGGGGCCCTCAGGGACCAGATGAACAAGTGACGTGGGCATTATCGCTGACCATTGTCTTGGAATGACCTCTTTTTATACATCTTTGGAATTCAAACACTTGTTAGAAAACTCCTTCGATCCTTCACCACACATGCGTTGATTACAGTTTTTAAGCAAAATTTGAGGTGGAGTTAATGTCGACAAGGCATTTCTTTTGACAATTTTCAATTTTGTATGTATATCCATGTATAAAATTTGCTATCTTACTTGTGGTCAGTTCGAGGGTTTTATTGTGTAAATGTTGCTTCGATTTTAAACTTAGCTATTACAGAGCATTGTGGTGCAATGACATGTATGGAATAAATAAACTTTCGGAATGTGTAATGACTGTAGGACTTTATGACCAACTTGTATATGGTTGATTAACACGTGTATTTATAAAATTTTCGTGTTTGCGGAAATTGTTTTAAAATCCATCATTATAAGACCAGTTTGTTAATACATTTATTGACGTTCCGTAATTGCATGCTGATTCATTGCGAACGAGTTTTTGGAAACGATTTAAATAAAAAATCGACCTCGTTTACAAAACAGTTGGATCATGTCAGTATTTTCTTCCAACTTAATCGATAGTAATTATATAGTATATTTACTGGAAAATTTTGAGATGAAAGGCTAATCTACGGTACTACTGACTTACAGTATACTGTATGTCATTTCGATGAGAGTACACTGAACTATTCCACAACTTGGAATTGTTTGTTGTTATAGAGAATCAGAGCGTAACGAATAAACACTTCCAATTGCTTGGTTATTAATTATATTTATTTAATACACCTGATTGTATACTACCCATGGAAAAAAATACAGTGTATAACGTCACTAACTTTCAATAACGTTCACTAATTCATATTGACGTTTTAAATTGGCCTTTTATTTATAAAAATAAATAAATAAAGATGGCAAGTGAGAGGAGTCTCTAGTGAATGTCTCACTATACTAGGTAAAAAATAAATTTCGTCGTTTTACTAACTTAGTACGACAAAAGTTATGCTCTGTATTCCATTAGTTGTAAATTTATGTTCATTTATTTTTTCCCTAAATTAGCCCTTGAGTACATTACTCTTAACATTCCATACCTCCAACGTAATCCCAATGGAACGCACATGCATGCTTGGTCACACTGTCGAAAAGGCCAATCTGACCAATCAGACAGTGGCATAGAGGTGGTCCTTGACCAATCACTGCATGCAACCCCTCTGCTGGTAAAAGGACCATTCTTGCCAGTACTGATTTTTGGTCATACGCGCTTTGGAAACTGACCAGTGACCACGCTGACCATACCTGTTCTGATCACAGCTATTGCTCTGCTTCTATCAGGATACTGTAGATCAAGTATTCAAGGTACGTTCCCAATTAATGATTACATTTCATAATTTTAAAAACTATTCAGATTAAAAGCTATTTGAACTTAGTCGATTTTTTAATTAGAACTAAGAATACCGTATACTTTTGTATTGGAGATAAAATTTAATTTGCTATAAGCGTAAATTCTTCATATAATAAATTAAAGTCATTCCATAAATTTTCGGAAATGTTTTAAGTATATTGAATTAGGTATATGAAACAAAATTCATCGATTTAAGTAAAATGTCAGGTAGCGATGGTTCAAATCGGAAATAAGCTTACGTTACATTAATGAATGGCAAAAGTTGGTATATGGAAAAAAAATTTCTTGGGTTAATGCTGACACATTCCACACCAAATCGAATTTGGATTAACGTATAATAATGCATGCTTATCAATGGCAGTACCAGCTTTAAGTTCTGCTCACGTCCTGAAAAAATTAGTTCTTGCATGTCTCATGTTCGGCACACAAAATCTGCACAAGTGTGGGTTTAAGGCACAACCCATCAAAACTAATAACTTTTTAATGCATTTGGCTTTCGCTTAAGGTATCACAAGATATGGGTTGTCATTAAAAATTAGGTTGGGGTCAGTGCCCTTTGCGAATTTTCTGCTAACGGTTAATGGTTCTACTGTTAATATACATTATACCCAAAACACGATTTCTCTGTATATGTAATTTCGTTTTTATAATAATCAAGGTGGAAAGTTTTTAAATGAACGCCATGACCCAAAGTCCCTATATAGCCATTTAAAATAGTCAAATCTTGCTTCCTATTTGAATCAAAAATTATTTGGAAGTGTCTTTAGTAGATTTTGACTTGAATTAAGTCGAAATTAAACTGAAACCATGCCACGTATTCGCTTCATTGGACCCAAAGCCATGTGGCAGACACTGAGTATTTCATTTTAGGTACAGTAAATTAAAATGACCAGAAAAGGTGTCATATATAAAGTTTGTGGCTTTGGGCATATCCAATTCAATTAAATTCAACTACGGCGTTTTCATTATCATTGCCATTTCCTAATATTTCTTATAAAAACGCCACTAAAATACACATAAAATCCATTATGCCTGCAGATTTTTGTTAAAAAAATTCGCCTATACGGGTATCATAAATGATAAATATGATATTTCGCTAATTATGAAGTTTGTATATGGACCAAGTTTGCTAAATTTAATTTCCACCATTTACGCGTAGAATAAGTCGCTAGAAATCGATTGTTCAAATATCAATTTTTCGCATTGAATGTTAGATTTTTGATATTTTTTTAATAAATAAATGGAAAAAGTTAAAAATTAAAAAAATGTTCCACAGTAAACGGCACATTCCAGATGGTGGAAAATATATTTGACTTATAATAATTTATTAAAGAATTAAATACCAAAGTCTTTGCCTGGTATATGCAATTATACCTGCTCAGGTACTCGTAACAGCTTAGCTTATCAAAACTGCAGGTGCAGTAATGAAATTGTTTTATGGTGAAATAAAATTGCAATGTGCTTGGTAAAATAACTGCAGTTTGGTATTGTATCGCACTCCCAAATTGCAATACTGCACTTTAATGCGTCATGTGTCTATACTTCCAAGAAACTAACATGTTACATGTAAGTTACTGAGGCTCCTCAACATGCATGCTTTTAAGGATATATAACCTCCTATCTATAGTTAGGGGAAGTTCAAGTATTATTTCATCAAATAATACTTTAATATAATAATAATATTTCATCAGTAGTATTCTTGACATGGGTAAGCCATTGCATATTTTCAGTGATGGTAATACCTATACATATTTAACAGATGAAACCAATTTTAGAGTAATACCTTCCAGATTATATTCTGGAAATGCTCTATCCCTCTTAAGTGAGAACCTCATAACCCGGCACTTTTTCTTATTAAATTTGAGCTGCCAGCATCAGCGGCAAAATATGAGGAACAAATTATCAAATGTGTCCTAATTGATTTTCTATTTTTCAGCTATTTCTCCAAGTCCCAATTCATTAAAATGGCATTCAATGAAGAATTCAATCCAGCAGTCATCTGGCACGGGATTGGGGCCCTAGAAGAGGCCAAGCAAGTGCTCACCGACACCATCCTGTTCGCATTCCGAAATAGCCTGGCCCTGCAGAGGATGGGTGTCAAAAAGCCAGCAGGGGTCTTGTTGGTGGGTCCTTCAGGCTGCGGAAAGACTACTTTGGCAAAGGTAGGTTTATGGAAAAATTATGGTTACTCGAGATAGGCACTGTTAGGCCCATGCCGTGGTCATTCATTGTTCAATGAGTCCAATGTGAAACTCAGGAGTGATAAGAATCCTGTATGGGGCGTTTGACTCACACATTCTTGTCTTTTTACATTTCAGGCAGTCACCAAAGCCTTAGATTATGAATTTGTTCACCTCAGAGGACGGGACTTCATGCATATGGTAAGACTTAAGTGAATTTCAGTAAATTGGTACTTATCATTAAAGTTTGTATGTAATTTGGATCATTGAAGGCTTTGGGCCCCAGTTAGAAGTCGGGGGCTTACACTTGGCTATTACCAGACCAAGAGATCCAAGAATTAATGTTGCAAAAACTAACATTGTTTTATTTTTTAAATTTTACAGTGCAGTTTACACGGTGATGAGGCCATTCCTAAGTTCTTTGAGCAGACCCGCTACGTAGGGCCGAAGATCTACTATTTGGATCAGTTCGAGTCAATGTGCCCCAGCATTGGACAATATTACGAACAATATGAGGCCGTGGCAAATTCACCGCAGGTAAGCATCAATCACAGCCTTATGAGGTCTGCATTCTTAACCTGGTTTGGACCATCAAGCAATATCCGAATTCCAGTAAATTCTGGTTTGACATCAGACTTCCTATAATAATGGTGCTCATAATATTTTCAGGGTTCTTTCTTCCGTCAGCAAATCCGGCAGTTACTGATTGAGTTCGACCAGATGGAAGACTGTTACGTAATAGCCTCCACTCATCACCCCGAAGACGTTGACCCCAGTGCAATGATACCAGGAAGGCTGGGTACGGTCCTGTACATTGACATGCCAACACCTGATGAGCGAGTCGAAATCCTGGAAACTGTGACCAAGGTGAGTACATTGTTGCCTGGAGATAGTACACTGACTCTTTTTAGGGGACCGCTCACGGTTAGTAATACTGTGTCACTTTAGAATCGGTATAAATGACAGTATGCGTCAATATTTTGGCGACCATACATGGTAGTCAATATTTTACTGTCAGTAAAAAGCTCAGTATCATCGTGGACTTCGTTGAGTGAGGTTCTAAAGTACCACGGATCGAAATGAAAGACAAAAGCCTATTTGGAGACTTACGAGGCTTATTTAGCGAGAAAAACAGCGGAAAATGTGTTCTCATAACAATTTCTTTGACGAAATTCAACGTATGTGACACGTCCGTCTTCAAAGACTGCTTGCGCAATACTGACAGATTTACTGACGAACGCCCTTACATGGTAAGTATTACTGTCAATATCTCGATACTGACAGTAGTTATCCGAAAATCCGGATAATCGTCATTATCGAACATCGATATAATAGTATTGCCCTTACACGATCAGTATTATTGTCTGTATTTCTCGAAACTGACAGTAATAATTCCCGTGTAGGGTCCCCTTATCGGCCAACTTAAGGTGCTCCTCTGGAACTGGGATCAGCTCCCCCTAACCCTTCCATCAGAACACAACACTTCTAATTGTAACACACAGTACTTCGGCTATAAATGGCAGTACCCCTTCGTGCTTAGACCTACCTTGTCTTGTATGAAACAGGGTTCCCACAAAACCTGGGAATGTCAGGGGAATTTTGAAAAATGTTCAATACTGTATGTCGCGCAGCTGGCTATACAGTACATGTAGTTTATTTCGTTCAAGGTGTGGAAAACTGCAGGATCTAATGTTTTTTTTTCAGAATTGTCGAATCTGTAATTGAATCGTGTTATTATTTTGTTTCCAGAAACTGAAAACATTTTGGATGTTGCGCATAATTTGCACCGAAACGCCCCGATACGGACTCTGAACTTTTATACATGGGATGCTCAATCCCAGAGTGCGCGTTGGGAAGTTTAGGGATCCTGTGTTAGACCAAAGGTCAAGGGTTACGTCGTATCCCACGAGTGCGTATCCGTAACCCAGATGCCCCAGATTGGGTCCCAAGCTTGTCTCCCACTGGTCTAGCGTTCATCCTTGGAATCTTAAGGGTTTGAATCCTTGGATCGAAAGGAACCCAAGCTGCCCTTTCAACGAAGGGCGGATCTGGGTTTGGGCGTCGAAGACATCGTTAAATTGGTAAGGTCATTTTAAAACAATATTGTAGCTTTAAGTTTATTTAATTTTGCCTTATCTTAAAACTTGTGCGTAACTATGGCGATTTCATACTGTGACTATTGTCAGATGTCGTAAATTTATTGCATTCTTTGGTAGTTTAACTTCAGAATTCCCACAGAACCTGGGAATCCTTAGAAACCTGGAAGTCAGGTCATTTTGAAACTTTTTCATAGTGGGGATTTCCTAACTTTTAATTGTGCATGTATCGTACGAAGGCTAATCAACGGCCATGGTGATTAAAAGTACTACTGGTATGCAAATGTAGGTTTTTTATCGTTATACTTGTATTGGTCGATTGGGAAACTAAAAGTAAGGGGGAAATAAAGTTCAAGCTGGGAACCTGGGAAAGGCAAGGGATTTTGTTACAAAAGTTGTGGGAACCTTTTAAAAATGACCAATAACTGATACTCTTGAGACAGGATTTGGCCAAATGCACCTCATTTTCATCGTTTTCAAATTTTAGGGAACAATTTCTGCTGAATAAGTCTCTACTATACATACTGTACATGTACATTACATGCATGTTGCCTGAAGGAGGCCAGCCCTTCAGTGCATCCTTATTTTAAAATGGGCCTTTTCCGCTTTTCTTGCAATTGCCCAATTTTTTGCGCCTTTCGCCACAATGGAATAATAGTTTGACTTGGCCCACTTTCTTCACGCTCGATAATAATCAACGCTTCAAACGTGAACTCTTTGTACTGGCTCGATTCTTTCACCTCTTCTCAATGGCGGCCATTTTGTTTGCGGTTTTATAAAATACCTGTTCCCCAGGCCCGTCAAACATGGGACGAGGTTTCGACTTTTAATATTAGAGAAAAAAAAAAGTTGGCGTGTTTTTAGCATAAACGATAAGCTCTTGTTGTAATAAAAACTCGATTTGTTTTCACCGACCTGGCGCATTTGCCCTTTGAGGTCAGCGGCTAATCCAAAACAAAATGGCGCCCAATAAAGGCGGTCTTTTTTCTCTCTTCCAAATTCAGGTTAGTTTTGTAGGCAGGGGTTTTTATGGTTCAGGTAAACACGAACAAGTGCCATTCGATCGCCTCGTCGCAGAGGGGCTGAGCATACCTGCCTAATTTTCTGGTCAACTCAGGCGTGACTATGTGACCATCTGCTATTATCCGCATGTTAAACGACAACATCCGCTTCGTGTACATGTATACAATTCCTGACAATCGTACTGCCAGAAACACGATATATTTATTGTAGGCAATTTTTTTTTCCAACGTACTCTGGTGGGCCGTTATATCAACTTTCGTGTTACATTATCCACGACGCATGCGTGAACTATCGAGAGCATGCTTTGGAAATGATGTCAGACGAAAGTGAAGGTCAAACGAACTGTCCGTTTTTAGAAAGCAGACAGGCTGCGACAGTGATGGTCAACATGGTTTCTTGGCATTGCATTTACCAAGGCCAGCTTGATGGAGTTTCTCTTTTTAAAAAATATTCTTGCCAGTTTAAGCTACATTACATGTATGTGCCGATAAATCTCCAGTGCATAGGCTACAACTTTCACCAAGACTTGATAAGAAGCCTGCCTTAGTGCCTTTAATATCTTAAAATGTAAGTAGGTTGCTCGTTTCTGCGTAAGCTGTCATGGAAAATATATACATGTACATGTGCATGTTGAAAATAAAAAAATCTAGGTCACAATCCACAATAGAGTCGAAATTAGCCCGAATAAGCACGAAACTTAAATGTTATACTCTGTAACCTACTGAAAATGGCATGGAAATCAATTTGATGCGAAATGTAAGGTAGTCATAAAAGAGTAACAAAACGAGCTTTCTCGTATTTTCCACTGGCTTCATCATAAAGTTTGTAATTTTATACCATTTTCTACTTATCATTGATGTCTGCATAAAGTTCTTAAGGTTGTTGAGGTAACACGGTTACAATTAATATGAACGTTAAGTTGGCATGGCCTCACTGCCCTGATCCAAGACTAATGAGGCTCGTGGCGTTTTAGATCAGCTGCTGATAATAAATGCTATTGTAAATATTGGGACATTACATTTCACGTGAGCTATTGGTGCGAGTGCTTCTATCGCAGCTGGTGAATACCATATGCATTCGGGGTAAATAGCGGAATGGAAACGATATTTGGCACAAGGACATCATTACTTAATTATACCGGGGTTTAATCTTGTTATCATTTTATTTTAATTTTCCAGCGTGGTCTTTCTTCGACTTTTGTTGTGGAGCGTTTATTGCGTTTTCGCTTTTATGAGTAAGCCAATGCCAAATCGTTCGCGTTTTCTTTATCTGATCAGCACTGGCTTCGCAAGGATCTGCAAAAACGCTGCAATATCCCTTCATAGTCTGGGAGAAAACTAACCTTATTTCTCATGATACGTTGTATATGTACTGTAGTGCAGCAAACCTTTACTGGACATGCAATACCACCAGCATCGCTGGTCTGAAGTACAGTACATGTACAGTATAAGGCTGATCGGCTGCCAGTTTACTGTCTTCAATGGCAATTGTAGGACTTGCTCTCCTGCATCTGGATGGACTTATTTAAACAATGCGTATTATAATATTTATAATATACTGTAGTCGATTGATGGCAGCTGACTACATATCAATATAACCTGCAGATGGTCAGGTCACCAGAAGGTGAAAATATGGGGAATAATGTAACTTATGAACGACGTATGCAGTTGTTTTTCAATTAGAAGCAATGCCAAATTTCCTAGATATTCTCAAGTTCTTGAAATACAGTGTAAATCGTCGAACAAAACCAGATTTATAGAAAGCCACTGGAAACCCACATGTAATGGATGACTAAAAATGGCGCCTTTCACCTGCGCCGCCATTTCAGGTGTCGCACCTCCACTGTCCAATTTTGCATACGAGTCAAACGAGTATTTCCCCCCTCTTTTTCGTCCAGTGTTCTCATTAGTATTCACGCGATTGGGCAGTTTCCTGTTGCGACCTGCAAGCAACTTGTATAAAAAGTAAAACTTGTTCACTTCCTAGACGAGTTAAGGTCAGAAGGTAGTCAGACAGACACCTGAGATTTATTTAGCCGTACCTGGGAAGAAAAAAAACACCGAAAGAAGCGCCACCTGGGCTGGGAGTGCCTAGGAAAACTCTGAAACGAAATGAAAGCCCACTTCTATCTTCTCGGTGATACCCGCGAGAAAGTATCCTGTTCGAAAACAACTTCACTGTGGTAATAATTACACCAGTATTAACAGAAACATGATGTTAAAAGAATTTATTTTTAAAACTAGCCTTCGGACCCGTCTAACTGGGCATCGCTAAAATGTATTTTAAAAACGTTAAAAAATACAGAATTTTGCGAAAATACAATTCAAAGTCATCGTTTGTTGAAGTGTCTGTATAATAATTACCTGTTAATGATCATACACGATATACATGTACATGGCATACTTGGCAAGAAATGGGCATTTTACGCCATCTTGAAAGCAATTGAGTTTTATTTTTTTAATAAAACGCCTTCTATATTACGTATATCAGGTTAAGACTGCTAAATTTCACTCTGCCCTCTATCAGCATTACAGAGCCGATTTACTACTTTTCTTCTGCTGCATAAGTATACTTTACCTCTAACAATTTGCTGGGATTCTTCATGTTATAAAATAACCTTATAACCTGTAACTATGGAGTGTTTCAAGTTAAATTCTAAATTCTTTTTTAAAAAAATTAGCTAAAAAATGGCACGTGTAATAGTGGCGACAAAATAAAATTGCACGTGCTAGAATTCTAATTCGGGCCCGTGTTAATATAGTTTTCACTAGAAATAAAAAAGTAGCTATGGAAATAATACATGTAGTAGGCGTGTTAATACATGTACATTCCTATTTTAAACAAGTGATGATGTTCAAACTGTCCACCAGAGGGCAGAGTGAAATTGAGCATTCTTAAATTAACCTAAACAATTTGTTTTTTAGAATCTCACGTTTCACATTTACCATGTTAGCCACTTACGCATCGCCACGTGACTCCATTCAACGAATTAGCGCTCGTATATTTGAACGCCAAATTCACACTCCGAAAATCCCGGACAGACACACAGAAAAACTCGTCCATGGTTATGCTGCGTGTTGATTTTGATTTGTTTGTGCTTTGTTTTATGGTCTGCACTGCAGTGCCGTTAGGAGCTTAATGAGTAAGATTTGGAAAAAATCTTTCTTTGATGAAATCAGCCTGGCCATGTACTAGTAGACAGTCATTAAGACTAAAAAAGTTAATAACTTTTGCTTAAGGTCCGTGGATCTACGCATCAATAGACGCGTTTTGTTTCTCCAGATTGGCACACGCAACTCGGGAGGATTCGATCCCTGCTAAATTGGCAAAAAAACAGCGGAAGCCTGGAAACCTTTCTGTTTAATTGGAACCATGTTTGGCTAATGGGTACAGGCTTCCCACCACTTTTCCCATCGAAAAACGCGTCCCTGGCCCAAAAACCAAACATTATGAACAGCAACTTCCAAAGCTTAGCTCCCTGATCGATATTGTTGCTACAATAATGGCGATCGAAGATGGCGGCCTTCGTGATTCATTTGCATTATTCGGCTTGCAGGAAGCAAAGGTATTAAAAGCAGTTTTGCAAAAAAATGTTTTTTGGCAGCTTTTCAAAACACTGTTATTGTTGTTGTCGTGAAATGCATGATGGGATACATGGGGATGCGCTCGATTACGCGTCCAGGAATACATAAATATTAGTTTTTGCAATTAGACTATAAAAGGAACGAGGGGAGAATCCGTAACGGCCAATATGGGTGATTTTTTCACGGAAAATTATTTTTTGCTTCCCTGTTTCTTGGTGTTGGTCAAGCATTGACCCCCACTAAAGTGAGCGTTGTCACGGTGAGCGATTAGGATGGAAAACATAAATACTGCACGCCTACTAGCAATAAGTTCATATACTGTATGGAGGAAAGCATGCACCTTTACTGAACTGTAATGTATTATACGCTACAAAAAACTATCGAGTTTGAAATTTGGCAACAACGTGGAGGTTGCCTAATACTCGCCTTTACATATTAATTGCGGTTATTTTCTAAGTGAAATAATCTCAATTCATTAAATTGCTGCGTAGACATAATAGGTGTTCTCAACTAAGGCGCTAATCTCTAGGTTGATTATTATTTCTGTCATCTTCCATTGTGTGAGGCCGTCAGATATAACGCAGCCATTCGCACGAGGTCAAAAGGTCGTACCTCTGCCGCTGCGATAGGCTTCACTGGCCACCAGACGGGCCAAAACAATAAAAGTTGACAGCGATAATTAAAACAGAGATTAGAACTTATACTCGGTAATTAACATCTCTTCGAATTTTGCATAACATTTTCAATTTGTCCCCACCTGTGCGACGCTGTAAAATATTGAGAAAAACCTCCCCGTTATACATGTAAGTAAGGCGTGGAGAATGTTCCCACGAAGTAATTTTTTTCAGCGTTTTTGTCGCAAATGCATGAATTTGATATTTTCTCGTTATGCATAATGCATTACAGTGAACGAGAAAATTTAAATTTTTTAACCGTTTTAAAAAAATCGAGAAAGAAATACTGCATCTTGTCTTGGGTATTTTTCATATTTTTAATGGCAATTGTAATTTTTTAGATTGGTTAATTTTGTAGCCTGTGCTGTTTGTGAAGCAAACTAAGTTGCTGACGCGACATTTTGTTGTCTTTCACACTTAGTATAAGCAACATCAATTGTCAACTTGAATTTCTTGTCACCCAACACTGCTACCCTGATGTGACAAGATACGCGTGGCCTTTGACATCCTTTCAGTCTGTCATCCAAACATGGACCCATGAGGTTAACCTGGTTTCTTTACTTGTTGTTTTCGTGTTTCACGCCCTGGTTTTGTTTCATTCAGCTTTGTTTGTCAACAGAATTAACAACAATCAAGTCCACAATGAACCGGCCATTTTCCCACGATCTGCTGCGTTGCTTCAAATTATTTTTTTTTAGTTTTAAGTGTATTTAGCTTGGTTACGTTGGATTACGAGCCCTATTGTGTAATTACTACATTCGTAAAGCGTACCTTGCAGGACATCCTTGCCCCCTAAAGCTTTTGGGGAGACTTTCGTGCTTCGTGGAACACATTACCATAATTGTTGGCCGCCTTCCTAGCTAACTCCTTTATTGAAAGCCTTCATGTACAATTTATAGCTTTTTTGTGATTTAGTTAAACTGTGACATACTCGGGGACAATTAGCATACTATGTTGCTTACATTTGCAACTTTTTACGTTCAATTATTTGCGAGCAGGTCATCCATGGAGTGTGAAATTCGACCAACATTTCGATGGTCCGACCTTGGATGTCAGTGATATCGTCTTTGTACATGTATACACAGACTTACAATTAATGGATGTTCTGTAGGATAATGCGTGCTAAGGGTTTATGGCACGATCGTATTTTTGCAAATGTAAAATAGGTCGTGATGCGTGGCGACTAAACTTAATTCTTTATGAAAAGAAATGGCCGGCTCATCATGTAATCGGTAGTTATATCCCGCTGTAATCGCTCATTAAATTTGACGACTGTTGGTGAAACCAGGTCGGTTGTGACGTTGTTTTGGATATGATTTTGGCAGTTTTGACGATTCGTAGCGCCATCTACTGTAAGTTCCTTACTGTATCCAAGAAAAGCAATTTTGATTCGTCTTTTTATAAGGCGTAATCCCAGCGCAGAAAAAGACAAAACTAGCCTTCAAATCTCTACTGAAAATTCCAACACGTAACTGAATTTGAATGAAACGACTTCAACGAGCATAAAAACGCGACTTAAAAAATGTCAGTATCGACTCTTCGAACCAAATCTTATTTGAAAATGTTAGCACGCTTCTCGTGATACACAGGTGGGCTATAAAACGGGCCTATCGATGACATAGCATGTTTGATGTTTCGGGCGATTCACAGCGCCATCTGTGGCCAGGCATGCATGAAGTTACTTCGTATGCTCGTGGGTGGCGCTACTTTAGCGGTGGACTATATCAGCCCATTGTGTGCTACTGCCCAAATTCTAATACAGCACAGCACCGTTCTAATTTAAATAAGATGGCGACGCCACTTAACTTGTTAAGTGAATTTTTCAAGTGGTGACCATTAACCTCCTTCCCCGCAACCCAATCCATTGTTCGATTTCAAAATGAAATTTACAAAGAAGATGAGCTCGGGCAAAATTACCCTTAATTCGACCTAGGATTGTGCTCCGGAAATGCGATTATTTGGCAAATTAATTTCATAATTTTTGCGCTTTGTTCGTCTGGCGATTACCAATTAGCATATGCGTGGGGTTGGGCGGCGACCCCCACGAAGTCTCGCCGAATACCGTTACGCAGGCACTGGGAAAATGTTGGTCGAAGGCGGTGGGGGTCAACCGCTAACCCCGGCTCACCTGTTCACCCCTCCCCGATTGAGTGACCCCGCCCTTAATTCTGTTTAATCAACTTTTTATATCGCAATTCGAAGGTACGATAACAAAGTTGTACGCATTTTTTTGGCCAAGTGCACGGTGAGAATGGGTTAGAATAGGCGTGTTGCTCGTTAACCAGAACTCGCTACCACTACCAACTTCTTACGACACACCTGTTCACTCTTTGTTTTATCACTCTTATTACCATAACGGTCAGCGCTGTTTATCGCTGCAAAAATGTGCAAAAGTAGTGCTCGGATGTCGCACGTTTGCTAAGGGTTGACACTCGCCCGCAGCGCCCCCAGCGCATTTGTTCAGACACGCAGTCACCCCTCGGCGCCCCTGTTGCTCCCCTGAAGAGGGAATTCACGCTCGGTTGCAGGAGTTGACATTGGTAGGATGTCACTCCTGCTTAAGTTCCAAATGTCACGGATGACTTACTGTGACGTCACGTGGTAGCACTCGATCAAGCGAAATTCCCGATGGACACACCCTTGCCTGTAGGACCGCTTACGCAATTCAGCTGATTTTGCAATCCTCGCAATTTTTCATATCAATTACATGTGCTTCAGTGTTAACTTTATGCTGAGGACATACCGAACAAAAATCTACATGTAGCTTTTCAAACTAGACAATGACGAAAACCGCGATGACGTATTCTCTTGTGTATTACTGCGTCTTTCCCACTCGATAATGGAAAACACGATTAAAACTCGGTAATATTTACCGTGTTCCAGGAACACCGTAACGCTTTCCTGTGTTGCCAGCACGTGCAGCCTGCTCACCTAATTAATTTAAATTAGCAACATGATAAGTAACCTCATTTATCTACCACGTTTTGCATGTCTCTTATATGTTGTTGAGTAATAACACGTTCGTCAAACGTCGATTCAATTCAATTCATCTCAGTACCCTACAATCTGTCAGTGAATACCATGTGGTAGGGAGTGTAGTCCATCAACCCGTTTTAATCTTCTATTACCACCGCATTAGGATGGTCAACATCATCATTGTATCGATTAAACTTGATGGAAAAAAAACTTCCAGATTATCCAGGTGGATTGAAATTGGAAAATCTATTTATTGGATCGATACCTGGAGAAGTGTCGCTAGCCTTGAACAATCGTCCCAATAGCACAACGCATACAGAAATTACATGTAATGTTTTGCATGTCCCATATATGCTCTTGAGTAATAACACATTCTGCAAAAGTCTATTCAATTCAGATTCCCTCAGTACCCTCTACAATCAGTCAGTGAATATCATGTGGTAGGGGGTGTAGTCCATCAACCCGATTTAATCGCCAATTACCACCGCATTAGGATGGTCACCATCATCATTGTATCGATTAAACTTGATGGAAAATCTAGCAGATTATCCAGGTGGATTGAAATTCTAAAATCTATTTATTGGATCGATTCCTGGAGAAGTGTCGCTAACCTTGAACAATCGTCCCAATAGCATAATGTATACAGTAAATTACATGTAATGTACATGTATGTAAATGTACACGACAGACGTTTTCACAGAACCGACCAGCTCTTGCCTCATCGATTTGATATTCAAGAGTTCGTCAACTAGATCGCATCACCTCCCTCCTCTCAGTGCCTGACGTTATGGACACGTACAGGTGGAATTTTTCCCAGAATGCAGCGTGCGTCCAATGCATGTACTTAACCGCGGCAGGTACGACATAGCGAGATAAAATCCAGTTGGCCCTGCACACGTTCACAGGATCCACCCACGAATATTGCGGGCCTTGTAAACAAAATGGCTGGTGACCAGCTATACTATTATTATCATTTCCGCAATGCATCGGTACGCCCTGAATTTCAATACGTATGGTCAAGCGGGCGGACGCCGTTCACATCATATGGGAAGGCGTTTTTAATTAGCATACGAAAAGAACTGGAATAATTCTGGGAGTTTTTTCCCCTCCAGGCCTTAACTTGAGCATTCCTCGCAGGCCTAAGTGCGTTTTCCCACTCCCCTCATGGTGCACTACAATAGCTTCCTTCTCCCTCCAGGATCCTCCACTCTTTTATTATTTATTATGACTAATATACGACGGACATTTATTAAAATGCTGCTCTTCCCAACTTTGTTGTGGGAAGAACCGATCTTGGAAAGGCACAAAAGGGTTCATTGTTCCAACACCTGATTTGCACGAAGTTTTAAAAGAAGTCCAAAGAGGAGTTCCAGCCGTGCTGCTTGACCACCCTCCCTAATTACTCGAAAACATTTCAGGTATTCGAGCACCGTGATGCTCGCCGAGATACGCATTTACGTTTCCTTGTTTGTCCACGGTTAATTCGTATTTTTTATGCATTTAATTAGTGCTGGCCGAGCGAATTAATGGCCATTTAAGCAATACTGTTCAGATATTGATGGAAAATGTGATGTCGTTTCGTGGTATTGAACCCTGGCGCCCGCTTTTCTTTATTGAAAATTAACTCGTTAATGTGTTGATAGTCTGCGACTAGACGTTAATGACGCTATCAATAAAACCATATTGCCCCACCCGTTTTTGATAAAATCGCCAGAAACAAAAATAAGGAATTTGAAGAAGCCTCAAGTATCAAAAAAGCATTTTCCGAAACGTGAGCGATTTAAAGAAATCTCAACATACAAATGTTGTGACATGATGGCAATATTGTCAAATATTTAAATTTGTTGTTTGGAACGATCATGGGATAATATCGTCGTGGTAACTGCAATAGGTCGTATCACTGAGATATTCACTGTCATATTCACTGAGATTATGAACTATTTTCAGTTACCACGACGATATACATGTACCTGTACGTGTGATATACTTTATCATCAGATTTCACTTTATCCTGGATTTCTGGATGTTAATAAGTTAAGCTTACTGAGCATTATAGTCTTTGACAGCAGTTGGAAATCTATGTCACATGCAGAGCGTCGTAGAGGCCAAAATTGACGAAGACATTCGAATGAAAATTCGAATTGTATTTGGGTCAATATTGCACCTATTTCAAAACCCAGCCTTAACTGACCGTCTTTGGTAAATATCCATATTGAAAACGAGCACTCTGTTCTAGAAATAAAACACCCATGTATGGTTATCATGTCTTCATGGCATGATGGACAAAACGACTTCATGTTCTGACAGATTCATCTAGTGTTGTTTATTCATTCTGGATAGGTAGCACCATATAGAATTGTTGCATGTGTATTTTTGATTAATTTTGATTGACATTAAAATGTTGAGTATCAAGATCTAAATTCATGCCCTCAATGGCGCAGATTCCTGCTGATCAGGAAACTAAAATCGAAATGAGGATAAATATGAGAGTTTCAGGTGATGTTATCTGAACTCTCAACATTCACGGAGTTGCCGACCCTACAGGGGTCAAGTGGGCCGAACAGCACCCCCTCAAAACAGCACGGGACAATGACCCAAAAACTTGGGGGAGGGGATGCTAAAAGCAATGGATTTTAATCGATCTTGGCCCACACCTCAGGCATTATTGCACGCCCAAGGACCGGAACGCTCAATGTTGATCCACAGATGGCGTTGTGCGAATGACATCATCTAGATATACTCAATGTACCAATCGAACAACATTCGTAATGCAGTAAATCAACTTTAACTGTAATGATCAAATTGCTTTTTTCGAAGTTGTTGCGTGAACTACCAACGATTTCTTTTAGTTAGAAACAAGTTCCCATAAACAATAAAATATTACTCAATATAGAACTTGTTTCATGGTCGGTTGATGCTTCAATAGCTTCTTGAGTACTTCACTGACAAAATCAATGAGATTCGTGCTGAAATCCAAATCGTTTACATGTAGCAATGAACTAATAAAATATTTTCGAGAGCAATATTGCATCATCCCTGTACTGCGTTTTAAAGATATTTTAACGTTTAATGGTGTTTTTACCTTGTCTACATTCAAATTTGCCAGTATTTTCTGCAAAAATTGTTAAAGAGTATGTTTTCGGTTGTAAATATTCATAAATCACTACATGTATACGCAGTAGGTGTGCATGACTTAGGCATATTGGCATTAGTTTACATTCAGATTTAATTTGCATAATTACATGTACATTAAAACAAGGTGGTTATCATAGCAGTGGAATATCCTTTACATGTTACAAGTACATGTATATTTTTAACTAGGAGGTGACATGGGGAAGGAGAAGGGGAACGAAAAGGAAGGATGGATTTTTTAAATAAAATAAATAGTTATAGAATTATTGCAAACGTTCAACTCTTATCCGGGTCAATATAAATCCGCTTCCATTTTTTATTGTCTGGCCCATTTATTTTTTGATAAATCCTGTATTTTCTGTGGTGTAGGCGCGTTCATCCGAATCTACTTTTATTGGGTTAATAAGTGATTAATACAACCAAATTAGAATGTTAGTCGATGCAAACGCTATTATTTGCTTTTTATAATTTTTCTTTCACGAAATTATCCTGTAATTCACGCCAAACTGTCCTCCCTTTCCACAAAAAAGGTGCATTTTTTTACACAATAATGGTTTGAAGGTAAGCTTTATGATTGATAATAAGCCGATTAATTTCGTAAAATATTAGGGAATGTTTAGGGAAAAAATATGGGTCAAGAAACAAAACTATGTTATATGATGGAAATCGCTGATAATGTTTGCCCTGTCATTAGCCTTAGGTGATATTTCTCGTACTACTCCTGTCTACCATCTGCACCCAATTCAGATGGATTTAATCGAAGTTAATCAAAAATATTTAGCGATTGACTTTATCTAAATTTAATGCATCTTAGTGGATAAAAAAATATATTTTTGAACGTTTTTCAGTGCGTCTGTCCGCCACTTGTTTAGATCCTTGTTTCCTAGATTTTTTAAATTTACTGACAAGTTTATGAATTGGTGTTATGTTTTTGAAATTACCCATATGATCTTGCAATCAGGCATGCTTTTTGGTGCAATTACGTAAACATCGCGTCGCCTATGTCCACTGATAAGCACCCGGATGTCAGTCCGCATTTCTAATGGTCTTGTGCCCAATTAATGAATTGGTTTTTTTAGAACCTTTTAATTTTAATTACCAGAAATGTATTAAGAATGCAATATGTACAGGGTGCCCTTGCAATTACTGTTAGGATGTGGCTCATTGCGGGTCATTTGGTCACATTTCTCACTAATCGGTGACAGTTGACGGCGAATTTTGATGTTAATGGTTGACGAAGGTATTCTCGAACAATCGTTATCTTAATTGCCGCGAAATTAATTGTCCGAATTGCGCAGATGCCCACCGATTAATGTTGCAGCGTGTCCCAGACGTGCGCAATGGCGGTCATCCGATGCATTGTGGGAGAATTGGTACTTAATTTCCTCGTCTGTATCTGGATGAACAAGAGTGACTACTTTTAATTGTTACATAAAAAATAAAAAGGCGAAAAGGGTATTGCACCCCTGCTGAAACTAGGCCTGCCCCTTTCGCTAATTAAGGCTGTCTTAAGGATAAGCATACATGTAATAAAGTTACACGCGTTCACTACACTCGATTTAATGATTTGGGAATCGAGGAAATCCGATAACAATCGGGTTCATAAACACTTGATGAGATTAATTCGATTAGGCCCGCCATTTTAATCCGGAAGCACTTTTCGCGAATGTGGTGCATGACTTTTGATTCGCTCTTTTTTATCGATTCTGGCTAAATTTTCAATTAAAACGTCTAAAATTCAGTTAGTATGCCACCGTCAGATCTTTTCAACGTGAAATTGGCCAAAGAAGCTCATCAGTGGAATTTTTAAAGAATGTTTACTGTACACATAACTAGTAACTGAAGTTATAATTTTCGATTTTATTTTCATTAATCATTGTGTTCCTCTTCCGTATTGCAATAACGTGCACAAGCTAAAACTTGCACAAAGTTTCTCAGAGGTACAATGGAAAAGTCCTTAAAATGACATCAATCGTGATTTTCCATTCGTTATTTAGGGAATAACGCAGCATGATGCCCATCAATCAACTGTTCCTCTTATTCTTTGATCATATAAGAGATGAAATTAGATTGTCAGCTCGATAATGCTTTTCTGAACTCATAAAAATGCATTCTGGATTCTACCTGCATTTGTTTGATGCATTGATTTTATTATTGATGCAAAATTACACAATGACTGTTGGTAATTTTCTTGCTCGAGGGCAATAATTAATCTTCGTTTGCAGAGCGATGCATGAGGGCGTTGGGTATAAGACTTAATTCTTAAGAACAAACTTTTTAATTTCTTAAAGAATTTCTATTAAATAGGATATACATGTACGAGCAAGTAGTGAATGCTAAATTCGGCTCATCAGTTCTAAACGAAAGGTGTTTTTTTTCCAACTCATTATGAGTGTAGATTTACTTGAAGTAGATCAAAGGACGCTGTCCGCACTAAAGATTCACTGCCACGCATTGTATATTCAAATTTCGTAAATATTTATAAGATGATTAAACCGAAGTTGTAATTTTCATATTAGTACCCTCCAAAATTATCATTTCTCATGGCGAAATCGAGGGCATTGCAATCAGTGATGGGTCAACATGCATCGAAACAGGTGTAGGGCAGTAAGTGTATAGTCATTGACTGACCATTTTGCTTTTAACCCTCTGCGCAAGGAGAATCCAAATATTTAAATGCTGTGCTTGCATAATGTCGGATTTAAATTTTAAATTTCATTTCTGTCTGAAGGAGGAGTCTTTTTGTCGCAATTTTGACCCAAATATGTCACTAACATGACGAAAACTGAAAACAGGTAGCCATGAGCATGCAAGTGCATGGTGATTCCAAAATCGGTTTGTAGTTCTCGATTTTGGAAATAAGTTAATCGCTGTTGCAGCATTATTAATTAAATTGGAAAATGCGATAAAATGACATAATAAAAAATGAAACAAATAGTTTAGCCTAAATATTTGATTTAAAAACTTGATTGTCTATAAGCACACCGGTATGTAATTTTACTCCCCAATTCGGCCAGCCATTGCCTTTTAAGATTAGTGGATCTCCAGTTTCAACTTTTCAAATGCTTTTTTTACTCGAGTCCACGTTTTCAGGGGTAAGATGAGGTCAATGCTTGGGTGGTTTACATCTTTGCCTTATATTTGCGCGCATTTTCAAAGTTAAACGACCAATTTGCAGGTGGGCATGCACTCTAATCCACGGATATTTTAAAAGCTAAATTGCGCTATGAATGTCGCAGCAGGTTTTGTAATTAGGAAATATGTTCTATGCATTAATTACATGGCGTATGTAGTTGCTTCCCTGGTATCTTATCAAAGTTCTTTGGCGGACGGGCTTAGACTATAATGGCGCTAATAAAAACTAAACCCTATTAGAAAAAGTCAGTGCAACGTAACTTCACACGTCATGTTCTGGATATCATAAAGGCAAAGTTGTCATCCCAACATAAAATCTATGTAAAGTTAATGAGATAAATTACAATTAAGACTATCACATTAAAAAGGAAACTTATCTACGGTTATTAGTTTTAAAACGGACAAACTGTTGTACACAATCTTCCGTACGAGGGAATAACCTTATTAGCAGATGCATAGAATATACAGACATGCACATGTACGTTTAATGAAATAAACATGCATGTAATTCGTTTGTTGACTGAATAACGCTATGCTACTGTACTTTAAAAATAACCTACACCCAATATTTCAATGCTTTAGTTATTCTGAGTTTTTATGAAGAGAAGGCTCTCGTTTCCCAAATATATTTCTCCACAAAACGTCACAATACATGAATATACATGTACATGTACATGTATATACATGCACGTCCCCGGCTACCATTCTTAAGCTGCGTTTACACTACATAACAAAATGTGTTATATATCAAATTTATACAAGTTGTTTGAAAAGGGGAAAAACGTTATTTGACAGCTTGAGGTATTGATGACACACGTAACCGAGTGGGTGTTATATAACAAGTTGAACAACAGAGTTAACATCTAATTTGTCATATTACAGTGTTTTGTGATATCGTGTAAACGCAACTTTGTTATTTTGTTTGTTACGATTTGAATACGAATTCAATGCAGGTTTTAGTAACGTCCCTCGTTTCATCCACTAGTCGGTTTTTCTGGTTCTTATACAGATTGCTCTGAAGTGTGGAATTATTTAGGAATTTCTCAGCACTCGAATCGGCTGAAGTGGTTTTTCATAGTTCATTGAAGATGTGTTAACGAACGGTCAAGACGTGCCTTTAATATTTCACCAAACGCATAATTAATCGACTCAAGCCTGCTCAATTGTTTCCCCTGGGGTTGACCACGCCCCAGCAGTGCTCGTAAGAGTAGGTCAGATTTGTTTGCCGATTGAGAGGTGAACAATATCTAATTGTTACGAGCATTTATCAGAGAAGGGGTCGGCCATTGAAGGATGACCACCAGAGGGAGAGCGGGTTACCTTTTCTGAAGAAAGGTCAGTGGGTTGGTCAAGAAATCAACCCACTTTCTATTTTAAGCAAAACGTCAATCTGATTCACGAGATTTTAATAGACTGACTGCCTTCGAAGATAGTTTTTCCGACACGTAAGCTTTATTCCACCCACAATTCAATTGAAGTGAAATATTCAACAAGCACTCCCTAGTCCAGTTAGTCCACCGCCTGTCCACTTTGACCTCGTTTTGGCGTTTTATAACTGCGCCCATCCCAGAATTGCCATAATTGTCCACTGAATCTAGATCTCGAAATAGTTCTTGGTTTTGATAAATGTGTGCATGGAATCCTTCAGAATTCCATAATCTAACCAATAATTAGTGCGTAATACACAGTGCAATTATACCCAAGTCAGAGATATCGTGTTTGTGGTCGATTCGGGAAGGTGGTTTTGAAAATTGCTTTTCTCTGTACGATTACACTGTACTTTAGTAACGCTTTGGCTAAACCTGTGACGGAGTTTAGCAGGAAAGCGAGAAAGTGTATAGATTGTGTTATACATGTGCATTCCAACAACATGCGATGTTGGTGGTATTAATACACTGTAAATCGCCACTACACTACAGAAAACCCATTTTGAATAAAACTGGTTCGTTAGAGGTACTTCAGGATGTTTGTGAGTACCTCGTAGTCACCACCCAGTACAGTAGTCCTGATCCATGCTTGGGAATGGTGCCTTCTAGTAAGTCACTAACCTTAAAAATACCTGTTGCGGCTCTTGGTTTCATCTGTAGGTGTTATGCTTTTTTTCTAAACATTTGGGATATGTTAAATCGTCTTAAACTTACCAAATATTTCAAACCTCACTCTTATAATCCTGCTTTGTGAACCTTTTGAATGCTTTACGTGTTTTTTCCCTCGGCCTTTAGGAGTGTGCTCAAACTTTCAATTGTTTAGAATAATTCTCGTGTATTTTTCATGTCGTTACTCAAAAATTTAAATGGTGAATGCTAAATGCGGCTGCCTGCCAAATAACGAGTTTGAAACCATACCATAGTGACCCGCTGACCATGTGCATATAGTTTCCAGTCTTGTCATAATCATCATGCACCATATTGCAGCCAATTATAAGCACTACAGATATGCAGCTTGCGTGCGGGTAATTGCGACGAATGTGATGGTGTACAGAAAATAGCATCACGAAAACCGACATTTATTTTACGACCTGCTTTCCAAAAAAAAACTTGCCTCGGTGTCAAAAATCTAATTTTCTGCTTCCAGTTTATTATACACGTACGTGCATTTTTGAAATATAGTGGCGTCTCCCTGGCCAAGGATTTTCAAACGACACGACGCTGTATCCATAAAATAATAATTTGATGTAGTCTTAAGGACATTTGGCGGGCTTTACAGGTGTATCTCGTTTTCCGATTAACATGTACTGCTTGTTCCTTGCAACTTCACAAGGTAGAGAGGGCCATTTATCTCCCCCTTCCCTCCTTCACCTTTCTGGCAGACCCTGCCCTCATTTAGTTTCCTTTGTTCTGAAAGTCCGTAAAAAAGCAAAAAAAAACATGGATCTGTTCCTCGAAATATTGGTTCGAGATGGGGCAGGGTTTGGGGTTGAAATATGCACCTTTTTCGTGTTTTTCCGCCGTTTCAGGCGATTTCCCGTCCTGGTACCTCATCCTGGGGTAAGCTGGGCAGGTCAACAGAACTTAGTAACCCGTAGCTGAACATTGAAGTTTTTATCAAATTCTACCGTTTTTCTATTATGCTGATTGCAAATTTAATGGCCAAGCAACGATATCCCGTTATCGTTCGTGAAAACCTGTTGTTTCTTGAAATTCTCGTTTAATGTTCAATGAAAACATGTCTATTACTTCATAAACTTGTGGTTACGTTCAATCATCTCCAAAATACCGAGCTGCAAGATTCAATCCCCAAGTTCAAGATTCCCCTGTTGTCTTTTTATCGAGGAAGTTTCTGCACGAAATGTCTCGACGCTCTTGATATTTTATCGATTAATACTGTACTTAAACTTTAATACTGTAACTTTAATTAATGTAACGCAGGTCCTCGATGCCAGTTAAGTCTCCTTCAGTACCAAATTTGAATGAAAATCTTCTACATTTCCTGATTTATATGTCTGTAAAATTGCACTTCTTCCGATTGCTCACTACCGGAAACAGTGGTGTATTTGGCAAGTAAACGTGATTCGTCATCACCAACTTTGTCATATTCGTCGACTGTCGTTCACCCTTTTCCTCGTCTTGAAAAAGCCGGAACTTTCCCTTAAGAAATGTCTGACAAATTTCTCATCTGCTACCTGTTTTTTTCCCATTTTAAATTATGGGAAATATTTTTTCAGTGCCGAATGCTGGCCTGTCATCTTGATACCTACCGCGCATAAAGGAATTTTATTTTTTTGACCGGCTGACAAATTCCTGGTGCTTTTTTTGGCCCCTTGATTAATCAAGTCTTTATCCGAGGAATCGCATTTCTCGTTCCCACATCTTCAAAAGGAATTAAATGGGCAAGAACACGACGGGTTCACATCCACGTTCTTTTTTACGCCATGTTATTATCTTTTTGTTCGTGCTCGATCTTATCGTTTGTTCAACTCATCCATGAGGCACAGACGTGGACTACTCATGTGTGACGTCGTCAAGATGCCGTTTTTGTTTGCTGTTTTGATTACAATTTGACACGTTGAAATCGTTCGTTAGGCACGCTATGGTTCTGTTAAGTGTATACCTGAGCATCGTCATTCCACAATGTAGATGGAACTTCCCGTATTTATTCCTCACATTGTGATTCCCCAAGATCAACTATCCATCCCTTAACATTTGATGACGTTAGTTATTACAATTCTTCTGTGGCCAACAAGTAAACCAGAATATACAGTATGGTGACTGTTTCACCAAATTGCACTATTATAACAGGGTGACGGGCCGTCTGGAAAACCTGGAAAAGTCAGGGAAATTCACATAATGTCTGGGAATTTGTTATGGTATAACTATTTTGATTGGTACACATGTAGGTATTTCAGAAAAGCTTTAGAAAAGCTATATTTACTTTTGATAAAAAATGTCGTCTGTGGCGTTTTCATTATCATTAATATTTAGTAATATTTCTTTTGAAAAAATCACTAAAATTCACCTACAATGAATTATTTTTGTTAAAAAAAAATTCGCCTGCGGCGTTTTCGTTATTATGAATAATATTTAATGTTTCGAAAGATGAAGTCCAAAAATGCAGTGTTTGAGGTCTAGCGTTTGCATCGTTATTAATATTAATACGCTAAAAATCCAATATGTCTTGTAATTTTTCAAACATTTCACCTACACCATTCCCTTAATTATTAATGTTATTTCTTCTTACAAAATCGAGGGCTAATTCCATCATTTCGTGATCAGATATATAATTTCTAAAATTTCTGTCATATGTCATTTGTTTGGATCAAATCTGTAAAATGTTTTTCTTGAAATTGTATGGAAATTTTTCAGAAAGTACCTGGAAAACCTGGAAAAGTCAGGGAAATTCAATTGAAGATTTGGCCAGTCACCCTGACAATAGTACGTATCAGGCTAAGAGCGCTCAAATTCACTCTGATCTCTATCAGCTTTCTAGAACCGATTTGCTAGTTAGTCTACTGAACCATAAGAATATAGTACCTCTAAAAATTGACCAGAATTCTTAAGTGTAACTATTGACTGTTTTAAATATAAATTCACCATTATTTTAAAAAAAAACTTACTTAGAAAATGACATGTGTAATAGTTGCTATAAAATACACAAACTTAGGCTCAAAATTCAAAATTGAAGGCGCCAGCCGTAAGAATTCCAATTTGGGCACTTGCTATCATGCCTGCATAGGTATATGTGTATTATTCATTCTTTTATCAAACAAGTGATCAGGTTCATAAACACCACTAGAGGGCAGAGTGAAATTTCACACTCTTAACTTGATACGTACTATACATTTGACTGTACCGGTATGTTTTCATCCTCTTGGTTTCATTTATCAAACAGCGATTTTATAATTTTACCAGCACCATGTAGTTGCTACATGTTCTTGGTTAATAATATCTGGATTTTCTTACAACCAAAAGCCAATTCTACCATGGCATCGATTTCAAAGCTATCATTCGTTACTGCTGAAATTACTATTTTTTTCTGTAAATTCATGTCGCCGACCTAAAATAGGCAAGCTGATATTCCAGAGTTTTGGGGGAGGTGAAGGCAAGTGGAATTGGCGGATTCCCTGCACCCACTCATAACCCATTTCTGGAGTGCTTGCCCCAGTGATAAAACGCCTTGTAATGAGGGTATTGAACACCAAAGAGGGAAAACAGACCAGATCTCATTGATTACTATTTGTCGAAACAATTAAAATATTACCCGTTTAATTCGGTCATGATTGTCTAACCGATCTGGACGAACTGCGTCGACTTCCTCTTTTTAATCAAGTTGAAGTTTTTACTTTTCACACTATTCCACATGGCCGCCCTTCTGAACGGTTTCAACTCTTTAATAAATTAGATTTGGTCGGGGTTTTTATATTTCTGTTAATGAACGTTGACCATTTCAGATTAGTTTTCTGCTCAACCTGATTTCGCATCGACGATTCGCGCTAACTGTTTTTACGGGTGTGAAATCGATTTCTGAATTTTGAGACGGTGGCCGTTTTGCTCAGCTGCGAGTCCAGCGCACCCTGTACGCCTTAGCACCGCGTTTGTGTAGGTTTTCCGAACGTGTTTCTTTTTAGTCCACACCTGCCTACAGGTACATTTTTCGAGTTCATATTGTTTGTGGCCAACTAGTTTCTGGCCTCTGCAACAAGCATGCAGTTACCCCTCGAAGCAATAAAAAACCTTGGGAGTGTGGAGAAACGTTTGTACCTGAAATGTTTTTTTAATTTGTAATACGGCCGATGTAAATATGCCCCTGAGAAATGTGTCACACTGTCATCGCAATATACTTTAGGGGTCAAGTGAGGCTCGTGCATTCAAAATGAAACGTTCGCATTTCACGCTGAGGTGAAAGGACTCAAATTCAAGGCGCTGCAATTAGGCATTAAGAGTTCCAACATGGCTGCCAGGGATATTGTTCAAATTGGCAACGAGTGGCCAAAGGGTTTGACTGAAGCCTGAAGGTCGTTGTTACATGTGGTCTGGCTGACTGTACAAATGTACAGTAGCCTGCAGTTGGCTTCGTGGCGGACTAATAACTTATCTCATGTTCAAAACGCGGTTGCATTTCACAACTCGGAGAAAACAAACAGGTTTCGAGTCTATGACATTTAGCAGTGACGTCAAGTCTGCGAAGAACGTGGCAATTGAAATTTGGACGTAAAAGTAGGTAACGCTGCGGAACACTAATTAGCACAACTGGGAGAACTGTGTTTTATGATGTATTTGTGCGTTGTGACTACCTAGACATTCCGCTAATTAAATTCCAGTTTGATATTTGCTAAACCCGCATGCAAATGCAATAAGTGATGTAGTAGGCACTAAACAGTTTTCTTGAAGTGGTTGTACCTGTAATTGCGTTCCCATTCTGTGTCTGTGCACACATTGAAACGGTTCTACGTGCAGTATAAGGCGTTTGGCAACTTTTTGTGCAAACCAGCCCACTTGTACAGTGTAATTTAGGATCGTCGATGCTAGTTTATATGCATATCCCTAGTTGTGTAATCAAAGTGGCGAAGAAAACCCTGATACCAGTTATGCACGTTATATTTTACATTACCTTTGATTTCTACCAACCTCCATATTGGTATAAACAGAGCAATGCATTGGAATTCTTAATGATTCCTGCAGTCCCATCAGGACCCTATTCAACAGAGGTATTGAGTTGTACATGTACTTGTAGAGGTATGGAGAAATATGAACAAGTGCAAATTGTGCTCCTCAACAACAAAATTCTACACTTCTATGTTATTATTCCATACATTACTCGTTACAAGTACATTTAATCGAATTGTAAGAGTTGCTAATAATTACAAGTTTTTCGATATTACTGGTGGAATAATATTACAATCCCATGTTTTCTAGTTCATACATTTGTAACTTGCGCAAGTTTGTGGAATAGGGTCTAGGAGTTATGTGGCGCACATTACATAGGAACATCTAGTTGGGAGAAGTTGCCAGCTTTTAATGACAGCATTTAGCGAAGTTTCCTCTGTTATTGCTCATTAAAACAGGAACCTTATGCCGACCCTCGTTCAACGTTTCAATATTCCTCTTTCGGTTTCAGTCAGCTATAACAATGATAAATTCTTCTACTTTTACTCACAGGATAAACTATCCACAGAAAGGTGCACGTTGGTCACGCTTGCCAAAATCCTTCCCCCATGTACCGTCCCTTTGCAGGATAAAAAGTTTTTTAAGAGTCGTGTGATCTTTGGACAAAGAATCATTTGCATCTATTGTTTTTCAGGTTCATTTCGCCTTGGCGTGAAGACTTCTTGACCACTGAAGCCGCACCAAGATCGTTTTCCGAGATGAGATCACCGCGGACCTTTGAGGTCAACACGCAGGTTGGGGATGTTTGAGAGGTATGAAATTTTGAAAATCATTTAAATGTAGATTTCAAGCACGACTGACGGACGGAATGAAATTCATCATGTAATTTTGGCTTGACAACCTGATGTTTATTTAACTCTAAGCGTTTGTGAGGATGCATGTTTTTTTTCCTTGTGCAATTGTACCCAGTTCTGTCGCTTCCCTAACTCGCTGTTGCCCTTTGACCACACATGCTCATCATCCTGACTCGAATATGAAAGCATTCCTCGATGGTAATTTTCTGCATTTGGCATGCTTTGTACGAATCCCCGGGAAATGTCAGCTAACACAACACTGACCTACACCTCGTGTGCCTGCAGTTAACCTTTGACACATGGGCGATCATGGTTCCCGATCGCATTCTACTTCATGGTGAAGGTTAACGCCGCAATACGTGGAATAATAGGACGATATCATATTGTTACTCTTATGGGCTGGCCAATTTTTAAACCTGCAAAACTGGCCTTTTTGAGGAAGTGCTCACAAAGTGGATGTTCTTGTCTTTTGTGGCAGAGCAATGGACGATAAGACGTCGAGACAAATATGAATTGCCATGTTAGATTCTGATCGTAAAAAGCATTAAATTGCAACCTTAATGTGTCACTCATAATCATTGCGACGTAGTATCGCCTCTGTGTACATGTACATGTAGATATTTTTGACGTGAACCAAGGACTCAGGAATGGGGTTTACCAAAGCCCAGAGGTATTACTTGCGGTCAGCAGGGTGTTCTTGCTGACTACATGTACGCTGTACATGTACTGCTCCCTATTATGCAACTTATGCCAGCATTATGTGGTAGTCTGATTTCGGTCCCCTTCGTTTTTTTAGACAAAATGGAAAACGAGGTGAAGGACAGTTTCAGCTAAGAAATGCGGGTCGTAGCAGGGGGGAATTAAATTGGGGTGCTACAATGATTCAGGCTGTGAGTCAAAGGTCGTCCAAGTACTCAAGCATGGCGAACGGTTCTGTTATTATGTGAAGTCGCGTTTTTATTTCCTTAAAACTTTTAAGACTAGTCGATCGACAGAGGTATTTTCTAGTAGCAGTTCAAATTTTTTTAGCATTCATTTGCTTTTTTTGTGCTGGTTATGTGAAGTAAGTGCGAAATCTTGCTAAATTTTCCTTGAGTGCTAGTTTAAAAAAATGGCAGGTTGGTTCTTGGAATTTCGATATGAACGACTGGATTCCAGTGACTAAGCCCACTATGAAATAAACTGGCTGTTTTTTTTCCAACCAAACCTTCAATTGGCAAGCTGCTTTGACTTTCATTAAAATCGTCAACGAACGAAGTTGCCTCTTAATTGGAACACTGCCTCTAAAGCATGTACAACTACACTGTAGCTTTTTAACGTTTGAGGAACAATGCCTTCGCGTGGATACAAAAGGGCGCTTTCTGGAGCCACTGTTTATGATATTTGGCTATTAAGCACAAATTAATGCATATATTGGATAATTCATCGTTTGAATATTTCTCAGTTTTATCCATTTTACCTCAGTGAGTCTGTTATCACTAACCTTTTCAAGTCTTAAATACAATCAAGGTGCTGTCATTCAATGCAGAAAGCAAGAAATAACCCCATGACAATGTTGTAATTGAATTAAGGTTACGCATTACAGCTACATACAGGTATCCATTGTTTTTTGTAAATAGGTACAAATATTCCCAATGCTATACGTAAGTTTTAACTCGCCTAACTCGGTCTGCCCCCTGGCGTTGGTGATGGGCCCAATAGGTGCGGAAATAGGCCAACGTTAAAAATTCCACAAACAAACTCGCCTAACAGAGTAAGGACTTGTCTCACTTTCGCCAAACTAGCGTGAATAGGCATTCATTACACCCGACGTCATTTTGCAGCCACAAAATCTTAGCTGGGTTAAAATGCCACGTTGTTTACTTGCTAAATTACCGGTAATTTTCCTACACGAACCTAGCGAATGATTCTTGGGTTTCAGAATTAATTCTGTTGGTTGTTTGCGAGTTTGGCAGCTTTAATTAAAACACAGGCCTGGTTTGAGATTAGGATTAGTGGGCAATTAAAGGCCCGAGACCTACTTATCAAAAATTGTATCCACCTGTGAAACATTTCATAGATTAGTACAGCAGTTATTAAGTTTTATTGCCATTTGTTATAGGACGACCCGAATAGCTGAGCATTGAGAAGAGTGGCGCTGACTGTCACCTTCCTCCTCAGTTTTAACATACGTTTCAGGCTCCAGGTCTGATTATAAGGAGAGCATGTACATGTACATTTACTGTATATCTTCTGCAATTCACTACAATCTTTGGATTGGGATGGTGAAGCCTTGGTTTTCGTTTTTTTTCCAACAAAATCGTGCGTTTATTGATTGCCTTCATTTTACAAATTAACACCCTATTGGGATTTTAATATGTCTTTTGATAGACCCTGCAGGCTACTGACACTAGGGGTGCATATATTTATTAGAAAAATTTAACCTAGCTCCTCGGATTCGTTCACATTATACAATTTTATCAAGAGTTAGATGTTGGGTTATCACAGCATTCTGCCATTCTGAGAATTTTTTTATTTGTGAACTTCCGAGGACAAAAAATATCATTGAAGTCTTTGATAATTTCACATTCCAAAAACTTCTTTGCTGTATTCTTTGCCTTGCATTTTTCTGCTGTAGACCAGTGATTTTATTCTTCGATTGGATGCAGGGAGTAGTTTCCAGTTTTCCCCAAAGATCACCTGGTCATTCATCCGTAATTCGAATACATGTACATTCGAACAATTCAGGGACCCATGTCAATCACAAATTAAAATTTTACATGATTTTTATTGTTGAAGAAACGTTTGATAGAAAATGGATTTTTTGCCAAGAAAACAACGCGTTTTCGTGAAGTTTCGCAAAAATTTCTTAAATGCTTCTCTGCCAAATCAAAGCATCGAAGCATCTAATACTTCAGATTGTTCTCAGAATGGCATCCTGCAATGCGTGACAAGTGCACAAGCTCGCTGTTTAACCTGGCATTATTCTATTCGTCGATTAAATTCACTCCACTTGTTCACTGTTGCTTGATTCCACGAAAGAATGCCGAAACGCCTCTGAGGGATGTAACCGTGTTAAGAGAGAACTCCCTTCGTAATTTCGGGGTACCACTTACTAAAGTCCCACTAACAGGCTAACCCGTAATAATGCAACAATACAGCTCACGTTTTTGTTATAAAATGGCGGGCATTATCGTATTCGATTGCTTGCATTTCCTTTCTTTCCAAACCTTGCTCGAAGGCTCACAATGGCCGTCAGCTCGAACAAAAGTTTAGTTTTGAAAGTCTTTTAACAGCGCTCAATCGCATTGTCCCAGCTACGAATTAATGGATGCCTGTGTAATTGTGTGGCAGGCTGAGCCATCCTTCTCATTTTTCTTAGCATTTCCATTGTTCCTAGTCTTATTTTCATCAGGATTGTTCACTTTATTTCAATATTTCGCGAAGGACTTTAAGGAAAGTTGACTGACTCTGAGCATTACTGCTGACATAAACTTGGGAGGGGAAACGAGACAGACAACGAAAAAAATTACAGGAATCCAAGATTTTATTTTCTATAAAAAACAGAAATAATTTAACGTGGCTGAGGTGCAGCTTTTTTACTGTTATTTGAAAAGTCCCGTTATTTTGGCCTCACCTACTTTCACGAACGCTGTACTTGCTTATGCCATGTACAAATGTATTTTTATAGACTTTGTAAACTTGTTGACCGAACGGGTTGCCTATAATCAAATCTGATTTTACATGCATTACTGTACTTGCTTATGCCATGTACAAATGTATTTTTATAGACTTTGTAAACTTGTTGACCGAACGGGTTGCCAATAATCAAATCTGATTTTACATGCAGGAAACTATTATTATGTGCTTGGTTCATAAACATGGCAGATGTCGTGGCGTCATTTCTCCTTCCATTTATTTCATGTAATTTCAACACTTGTGATTTATTTTTTCTGCGGTCTTAATACGAAGGCCGGATAACGCTTCGAGAGCCCAGAAATATGCTAATGAACTTGTTAGTATGCTAACTGGGTGTAAGGTGGGATGGACATTAACGCCAATGGCTAAACTGGTTCAAGAAAGAGAAAGACTGAGTTGCACGCACTATATGTAAAGTCAAATACACGTACAAATGGAAACCTCTGTCCAATGATGACCCACATATGGGAATGTGTTGATGACCACCATTGGTCAATAATTTATGTGCTGGTCGAGAACAATTAAAAACTGATATTTTTTGCACGAACGAAACTCGCTTGGCGATTTTAAAATTCGAGCCTTGCATTGTGCAAATCTGTCGCGACTGGTTTTTGCAATAAATGCTTTTATTTCATTTGAATTTGGGGCAAATTCGGAATTCATGAATTATTTTGATAATTCACGCTGGGTCGATGAACTGCGATAATGCGATTCATTTAATGTGAGTTAATTGGAAATCAATTTTCACGTTCGATTAGGTTCGACAAAGATTTGAATTTTTGTTCAACAAATTTAGGGCAGTTTTTAACAACTGTCGTTTTAAATTGTCTGCACGAGGAAAAACTCACGCCTTTTAAACCGGCTAAAAAATTCATCACCGGAAATATTTAACGCGAACTCTTTTTTTCAACGTTACTTTTATTAAATTTGCATTGCTTTTTTTATGGTTCACATTTTGCACCAAACTGTACGTGTCGTTTATTTCGCTGTTTTAATACTCAAAGAAATATTCCCCTCATTATTTCTGTATCGTCAGAGATCTTCCTTGCAAAAAGTTAATAACGGGTCTGTTTATTTCAGAATGAAAACTAAGGCAGATTGATAAGACCGTTAGTGGATTTTTTTTCTTCTTCATTTCATCTATCGAGTAATAATTCATTGCCATACGAATCTTTCATGCACTTGTCTATCGACACTGTGGGCCTAATTAATTCCATGTATTATTAGTTTTAAAAAACGGTGAAACCGGTTCCTGAAACATTTCTGACCTTCGCGACCAACGCAAATGTTTGTTACCTTAATTTGGTAAAAGGTAACACCGTAGGAATAACGGTTTCAATATGCGGCCACGATTTGTGCACCGTCCAGAAATGTGCGATCATGGCGTCTTCGTGGGAACCGGTTTCCCGCTTAGGAAAACCACGACTTGAAAATTCCATAGTCGCCATGTTTGAAAGTTATTGGAAGACAAGACGTACTATTAATTTTGCAGTGTTGGCCTAGTTTGAGTGACAACCAATCGAGTGCACCTAAGACTGACGAATGTGTACATATACACTGTATATATTGGGTTTCTTTTAGAGAGTTTGTGCCTGGTCCACTACGGGTGCCCTTTTCACACAAAGTTCATGCAACTTGAGAATTCTACTACACAGGATATTCGAAAATGAGCACAGATGTACACCGAAACAGTCATTCAGCCCGAGTTTGTGAATTTCGCGAGGATTCATTTTTTGCAGTACCACGCAGTTTGCGAAACGGGTTTACACTATCCAGAAAAAAAATCAAATGTATACATTACCTTGCACCAAAAATACACACAAACAAACGCTGCTTTTCGCATATACCTGTACATGTACAGTAGAAGTTCAAACATCCCGGTGTTTTTTTGTTTTTGGAAATTCTGCGCATCCATGGGTACAACGGACCCGGGTTTCCCACAGTTCTTATACTGTATATTATACTGTAGTATAAGCTTATTAAAATCAAATTGTTTTAAGTGTGAAGTCAGTTACATCAAAAATGAACTTCCTCACTTTCGATCTATTTGACACCGACCTGAAAGTATGGGACATACATAACTATTTGAGGTACACTGTAACGACCATTTTTGAACACCCCATTTTCGCACATTTTTTTGAGAAATCACCGTCGCCTGTCTGTAGCTATAGGCGGATGAACGAATATTTCGCATACGGTTTCATCATCTAAATAATACCTGTATATGATAATCCAGACATCATCCTACCAAATAACCCTGTCTAAACCAAGATTAGGAATGTCTTCAGTATCTTCATACTGTAGCATCGCTTCCTGGCTAAGCGGTAAAGTTTATCATAAGTAGGATAACATATTTGTTAAAAAATATGCTTACAGTGAAACTTCGATTATCCGCCAGGGGTTGGGATCTTGAGTTTAACGAATATTCGAATAGACGGACGACGGAATAGATTAATGTACATGTAGATGTATACAGTATAATACTCATAATTATTTTTTTAAGTGTAAAAGTTTTATGTTGTTCTGTAACTTTCTGACTGCTCAAACAGTTGTGGTAACTGCTCTATATATACAAGGGCATGCCATCAAATTTAACTTTTGTATGTGGACATACTTTTTTCCCTATCAAAAAATAATTTTTGGCGACTGACGGTTAAAAACAGCGCCGGTTAATCGAAGTTTCTCTTTATATTTTTTAACAAACATTCACTTGAAAACATCATTCCTCATCACAAATTGTCCAGTGGTTTGATCACCAAATCGATGCCCATGCACCATCGCAACGTACGCTTTTTTCACATAAAAGTCAGAAAAAAAAGTCCAACCTTACCTTTTGACTGCCTCCAAATCCGCGAAGGGGATTTTCCCACCAATGTCGTATTCCTTGAGAGAAGCTGAGCTGGCCAGCAACAGTGACTGTCCGCCACCACGGGCAGAACTAGACCTAATCCAAGGCATTGGAATGCCGCAAAAATCCCAGCTCCCTTCGGATTCCACCTTCCGTAATTCCGAACTTTGCAATTCAATCATAGAGCATTGAAGCACCCTCGTGTCGTTCAGCAGTGGTCAGTTCACACCTAAGCTTATGTTCGAAGATGGTGGGAGTGACCAGCGCGCACCGTACATGTAAAAGCCCTCCGAGTGCATTGACGTGCAACAGCAGCAGCAGCTCCTCTCGCCACGGACTCAGGTGAGCGAATGGGGGCTGCGACGAGTTCACTTCCTGTTCGCTAACAGCCAGTCACGTGATTGACCGCTCACCTGGTCCTGCAGGGAAGTCGAAGGCAAAGGCATGACTCACCTGGATGCGGACGTTTTGCTCTTGTGGAGGCTGGTTTCCATGTTTCACCTGCAGGGGGCGCGCCTCTCACCTGAGGCATTATATAGGGAAATGAGAATCGATAAGTTTTGATACAATATTTATGACACTGTTAGCATTTTATAGGGCGCCAATCGGCCAATCTACTGTATGTTTTGCATTTGGTTGTAAAAATCGTTGACAAAACACTTGTGGAACGGTTTACTTGAAATCTGATTTTTTTTAAACAGCGCCATCTAGGATTGTTTTGTGCACTAAAGAAGGTGGGTGCTTTCGCGCCAAAACACAAGTAATTTAAAAGCCTTCAAAAACATCGAAGTGCATGTTTTCGGGTTATTTCAAGTTATTGGACACGAGATGAAAATGGACTTTCCGTTTGAATACCCAGTGGCGCCGCTTAATTCGATCGAGCTTAATGTTATCATTCGTTTATTGTGATCGAAATCGCCAAGTCTCGAACACTCTTATTCAAATACACAGTAAAATCATACCTTAATGTGATCAACATTTCGGTCATTATCCCTCATGGAGAATTCGAAAAAGGCAAGAAATATGTAAAAGGATGTTTCTTCTGTTATGAATATCGAAGATTTCTAAGAATATCCTTCCAAATTTTTGACAGTTTGATTTCATTGATATTCATAGTCCAATAGCTGCCCCAATGACTAAATATAACATTTGCCAGGCTATCTGTGAGTCAGACAAAGAGCTTACTGATGTAAATAATTTTGAATGTGACAAATTTGAAACGTGCATGCATCTTAAGTTGATAATCCACCAAAAAGTGCTGCTATGAGAGCATTGCTAAGTAGTTTATGACTTTTAAATGTGTAACATAGATCAACTGATTTTCAAGTTTATTAGGCCAACGGTACGATTTGGATAAACTCATTAAAAGAAACTTCTATATATGTTGAAAATGTGTCAGCAAACAAAAAGTATTTTTTGAGTTGTAAATACATGATAGGATATACTGTAGCATGTAATAGTTGCTTTAATAATGTACATGCACATAAGAATTCAAATTAAAGAACGATGGATTTGTGTTGTCATTCGATTATTGCTATCAAAACAGCCTGGGCCCAACGTGATCACATTAAATGGCGCCCACTGTACATCTACATGCATTACAAAAACGTGAAATACTGATAAGGTGATGCCACCTGAAAACCAAGATGGCGGTTAATAGATTTGCGCAACTGTCATTTAATTATCCCATCAAATATTGGTGCTTACAAATTTTTTAGGTTTTTGAAGGCAGTTTTAAATCGATTGCCACGATCACCGGTAAATGCAATTTTTTTCAGTTGTCCAAGAATACAAAACATAATCTTATTACAAATGGCTAAATCCTTTCAAGTTTTTTTAACTTTCTCATTCTTGCGTACAACTGCCACATTGGTATGCTCGACATGTTCCAGAAACCTAGACAAACCAGGAAGTCGCTATTCGCGTGTCGCCTCTAATTAGTGCATTAAAATGGTTTAACGCTGAAAATGTAAAAAAAATTAATTTTATACAACTATTGTAAATGACAAATTTGTTGATATTTGGACAATTTTGCTCGTGTACGCATGCGAATTACTTTTCATTTGCGAGTCAATATGAAGGTACAACTCAGAACCAGTTTGTTTTCACCCAAAGAATTAGTTCGGAACATGTCAAGACAAAAGCCATGGCGACTAGATATACAGGGGTTATTGGTCGTGAATCAGTTCAGCACCTTAATTAATCCTTTAATGAGGCGGTGCGAAATCCAGGGAAAGTGACGACCCTTCCTTGTTCGCATCCGAAACAATTTTTAAATTTCATTTACTCTGTTGTAGATTGGACGATAAAATATGGTCCCAGATGATCGAAACATCTTGTTACCTAACATGAATCGGTTACAATAATTCCAGATATTTTGTTCGATAAGACACCAAAATGCTTCTTAATAGTATTTCAAAGAGTTGTTTCGTGAAAGATAAAAGTCCGATGAAAATTAATAAAGATGCTGAACTTGCGACTCGCCTATTCAAGCATACTATCCAAGGATACTATCACAAACTCAACGACAGTTTATTGTCAACTTGTAATAACTATTGCAGACTGTCAGTCGCACTTCCAGTTGCATGATATTGCTAATTTCAATATTGTCTCTGCTCCAGCATGTACAGAATATGCGGGCTTCTGCTAACGGCTCGAAGGCTGGCAGTGATTGCCTGGCGGTCAGGGGGCAGCCACATGTATCTGACATTACAATGTTCGACTAGATCAGGCTTGAGTTGAAAGTGTAGATTGTGCCTATTTGGAGCAGGGACTTTACCGACCAACAATTTCAACTCACATTTTCCCTTTCATCTGTAATGGTGGCTAAATGGCAAATACGACGAAAGCTACATTGTATTACACATTAAAACAACACATCCTTATACCAATTGTATTGAGCTGTAGCCGCTTTATTTGGGTTGGCATCAACATGGTCAACCCCACATTACTGACAATAGATTAAGCTAGAGTGTTGAAACGTCATTGGTTTATACAGTAGCACGTTTTCCTGAGCACAGTGTCCTGAACGCATTGCGACTGCGTCCCGTACATGTTCAGTCTGCTGATGTCGCCCTCGACGCTGAGTCGCTGATTGTCCCAAGCCATGACAGTGGTCTCAAAGATGCCCCCGCCAGGGGTCACCTCGACCGTCACCACGTAGACGGCGTCACCGTCGGCCTCCTCCCGCATCTGCAAGTTGCTTTTCCGTAGCACGCTCAGGACTTTGCTGAGGCTGAAGACGCTGCATAGGGACCGAAATTCTTTTGTCCTATTGTTGAGGTGGCTCAGCAAAAACCTGGCCAGCGACACTGCCTCCGCCTGGCGGACATCTAGGGCGACTGTTTCCTGGCACGCGCACCAGTGTGCGTTGATGCCCGCTTCGCTGCAGGTCCTGTTGAGAGGCACCGGCTCAAAGAGCGACTGGCCCGCCTCTGGCGGCGGCCCGCGGGCAGCGCCTCCTGCCAATCGCAGCACGTCTCGCAAGGTGGCGTGCAAGTCGAAGGGAGAGGTGAGACGCTGAGCGTTAGCCGCCAGGGCGCGCCACTGCCGCGGGAAGCGACTTCTGAAGGCTGCCGGTAGGCTGACGTACAGCGCCGGAAGCCTCTCTTCGTAACGGCCTATAGGTGTCTTGCGCAGCGCCCCCCAGCGGAGGCCGTGGTCGCTCAGCGCCACCAGGATAGTGCGGTTGAGGCGCCCGGAAGCGTGCAGCCGCGCCAACATGACAGACAGGAAGTTGTCAGCGTGCTGCACCAGGTCAGCATCGTCGTGGGTCAGACTGTTGCTCCAGACTAGCCCGAAATAGGGCCGGTCCTCGAAGGCCTCCATGAAGCGGGCTGCCCATCCCAAGGTCACCTCATAGTAGGGCTGGGGCCCCAGGCACAGCTGCGTGTTGACCACCTTCTGGCGGCCGATCGCGGCCTCAGCAGCACCCAGGAAAGGGCTCAGGTAGTAGTCGGTGGGGGAGGCCCTAAAGCCCGGCTTCAGGTAGTTGAAGGAAGTGATTTGGACGGAGTCCTCGCCGTACATGGTCCTGTAGCCGGCATCCGCGAAGTCCTTCCACACCCAGGGGCACTCGTCGAACGTGGCCTTCTTGCTTGGCCAGCAGAGCCCCTTGAGGCTGCCGCTGCTCAGCCCCGACAGCAGCGGCACCAGGTTGGGAAAGGTGTTGTCGCCCACCTTGTTGTAGCCCAGCAGCTCCACCGCGCCCATCTCCTCCAGCAGCACCTTGCGGGTCTTCACCAGGTGCCTCTGGAAGTTGAGCCTGGAGACGGCGTCCAGGCCCAACAGCATCACGCTGAACGCATCACTGCTGCCATTGCCGCAACGGGCTTCGACACTGGACTTCTTCGGAACTGTGTAGTGGAATTCGGTCAGCCGTGTGTTCTTTTCGTCCATCAATTTACACTCCACCTGCAGGAATTCGTCGGATATTGGGGTGCTGTTGACGAAGCCGAAGCAGTCTTCGGAAATACTGGAAAAGAGAAAAATTCGAATTGTTCCTTGAATCGTGACATGTTGTGGGATCCCGAGCGGCATGCAATCTGGGATATTTTTCTTCAGCTTTTCGTCTAGTCCATTTCCTTTAGTTCCACTATTCTCAAACCACTATTACTCGAGGTTTGCATGATAAGTGTTTTTCTTTTGTGCCTTGTGGCATTAAAATGTTTATTGAGATTTTATGTAAAAATATTGAAGTAGTTCCCTGAAGTGTGTGGTGTACCACGTGCATTCATTCAGGTACTGGGATGCAATTTTTAGTGTGTCAGAAGATGAAATTTTGGCTGTTTTGTTGGGGCCCCTGCACAGCTAGTAAAACTGTCAATTCCAAAAAAATAAGGACAGTAATTCTGATGATGCAATCTTATTACTGACGATTATCCGAAGTTTGGGACAACTAAGGGTCGGCAAATAGCTTCTTCTTTCAACACAGATTTTGCAACAACGGTCTGATCTCACTATGTGTTCGCGATGTTCGAAACAATTAGTTTAAACCGCTACTTGCAAGACCAAAATTATGTAAATGAAACATCCGCAACTTTGACGATCCATTCATTCTGTTTCGCCTACTGGAATATCGGGTAAGAAATAAAAGTTTGGAAAGCACCGACTTACGCGTATTTTTCATCGCTGGCGTTCGTCCCATTCGGCCTCTGGATTGCTCTGTAGCAACAGGATACGTTGGCCAAGAATTGGATGCCATAGTCGGATTCGAGAATGCTGTAGTTTATTGCTAACGTCCAGTTTTGGACGTAAGTCAGCTGACGTTGGTTGCCACAGTTCAGCTGATCCAGTTTGTGTATGGCGTGCAGAAGGCTGGGATCCCAAGGATCGAAATTGGGGATCTTGCAAGATGGCGAGTCCACCAGATATTCCCTACCTGCCATGCTGGCATTAACACTGCTTTCATTGTCCGTAGCATTACTGCTGGAAGTTTTATTTATTCCGTAGGATGTTGAAACAAGTTTGACTTCATAACTTGGCGTCGGTTCATTCGTTCTTCGTCCCCGTTGTTCACCCTTTTGGGTTTGAGTCGTAATCCAGTGAGTTTCATTGGAACGAGTTTCGTTCTTGAGGAGGACTGCAGAGGGAGTCGAATTCCTTGGGAAGATTAACCTTTTTGGCGTTTCCCTTATGGCACCTGTTGAGCCGGTCCCCATGGCGCTCATACTGGGGATGGCGTTGGCGCAGTTGTGGTTCCCCATTGGTAAATTCCTGCCGAATTGGTTGTAGGGAAATGAACTGCCGATCCACGTGCCCATAATGAAAGCACACAGGAACAAGAAGATCTTCTTACGGTTCGTGATGACGTATTTGAACAAAGTGCTTCCTGCTAAAAGAATTATTTGATTTTATTTCGGATGTATTACTATATCTTTCTATTCTCTATGGAAAGTTACTCTTACATATAACCAAGGTGTGTCTTTTGCGTTTCTTAATTAGCTCTGTGGATTGGAAAATCCGAGGAATAAATTGGAATAAATTATTCATTTCATAACCCAAATGCAGTTCTTGCGTATTTAACTGTTCTTTGTCGAAGTAAAAATAAAATAGTGCAAGGTGCTTTAAGTGCCTAATGGCCGTTGGAAGAAAATGACCGGTGTTTTGTGCACAATGGTTAGAAATTCAATAGCAATAATGCATAATGGAATATCCTTGCTTGTATTGATTTGCCAGTCGATGCTTCAAGAATCGACATGTAAAATTCAAAGGCGCAAGACTCGCCTCTTGCGTAATTTTTAGACTGTCCATTTTTGTAAGCAGTATCACAGTATACTTGTATTTCGAAAACATTTAGACCAAGCTTTGTTTAGGTGTGAATTTTAGGAATTTAAATGGACAAGATCACATTAAATTACTAAATAATGTTTATATATTTACAGCTGAGCTTTAGCTTTTCTTAAAATAATAAAATATCCGTATTGTATACATAATATACCCAATTGCATAACCAAAAAACCAATGTGCATGTCAGTTCAACATCGTGAAAACGGTCCTATACTTTTATGTTCTTAAGCATCCTTTTTAGACAATATTATCTATCAATACGAATTCGTTCAGTAGCCTCGATGCAAATCCTGGTCATGGAGTCTCGTTATCAATTAGCAGTGGAAATACCAAGCGGATGTTAGCCAAGTGTTTAATGGGCGATTAAATCGAATGATAATTCCCTCATTATAAAATTGTACTTACCCCTGCAATTCATCAGATTGAGCAACACGGAAGGCGAATTATTATTAGCCTCACCGCAAGTCTGCGAATGCACGTCCATTGAACCATTTTGAGTTTTCATTTCTTCTAAATTTCGATTTCAGTGTTTCATTCTTGGGAATCTGCAATTGTAATTATACTATAATATATAACATCCAGACATCAATATATAACATCCAGACATCTATTCAATGAAAGTTGGACTATAAATGTCCGTTGCATATTCCTGATGGAACAAAAGTTGCATAATCAGAGCTCAACAACTAATCGGTTGCGTTCGGGGTAGGGTTAGGAAACCAGTAATGGAAACCTAATAATGTAAGGGGGCTTGTAATGTCTATCTTCCACGCCCCCCTACCCAAATTTCGAACTGAGAGATAGACATTACAGGCCCGTAAACCTTGAAACCAGTGTTCGCGACATGTGATCTGATAGTGAAAATCAATCTCTGATCAATCTCTGTTTTTGAACTACAAAAAAGGGACTTTTGACTTGAGATGAGCGATTGACTTGAAAAGTTGAGTTGACAGACCGTGCCTTAGTTTTATAGCTCAAGTGAGTCAAAGGTTGTTGTCAGGTTAAGACCAGTCAGTGCAGTCAATGAACAGATTAGCTGCGATACTGCTCACTACATATGCATGTAGATTGGTTTAATTTTGTACATATGTTGTAACTTACAAGTTTAACAGCGTCATGATATGTTAGTATAGCTTAATTGGTCGCAGCAGGCAGCAAATCTCCAGTGTTTAAAGTGCTTTGGAAGTCATTCCGCTGCTAACTGAAACTACACTGACTTGAAATTGGATCCTAAAGCTAAACTATTTTTTAGCTGTTACATGACAGGCAACTAGCGCTAGCAAAAAAGAACAATATGGATTTTAATAAACGTAGCAACGCATTTGTGCAAATACAGTATTTGTTTGCGTTCTACAATTGAATTGAATTTCAATCATTCGGGAGTAAATACATCCAACTCACCCAGATTCATCGCAGCAAATTGAAGATTTGCAATTCCAACGTTTTGGCAAATTAGTAGAAATAAAACGCTACGAGCTCGTGCAAAGATATAAACGAAACTGCAAATACGATAGCATATCATATATTTCTTCAAGTATCCCTATATAGAAATAACGTAATTACATGTAGATGCCGAAGGCGATTTTTTTTTGAAAAACGTTGCCAATAATAATATAATGTATGTGCATTTTCGCTGAATAAAAAAAGATAAAATTCATGTACATGTAAGTATCACTTACACGCACTGTGCATTATGCAGCAACTCTCCACTAAACATTTGTTGTGACAGTTTGAACTATGCTTTTAAAACCCGAATCGTGACTTAAGATCAGGTAACAGCTACATGTATTTCTCATTTAGGAGCTAACAAGTCGATGCCATTTTAACGAAGCAGTTAGGAAATTTAACCTAATTTCGGACATTTTTTGAACATTTTAGAATTTCTTGTATCTTGGGGGTAACACTCAACACTCAACTTCCCCCCTTGCATATTCAAAGGGCAATATATAGGGTATTAAATCTCGAAACCTTAAATTAAGCTTCATTTCTCTATTTAAAGAAGAAGTAAATACACCAGGGGGCACCTTCATTGTTAGATCTTAGAAACATATAGTAGACTCATTCATGATAAAAATGTTCCAACGAATGATTTTTCCTCCAGAAGCACCCACATTTCGTGAAAATTTCAGCATATCCCTTCTGTAGTCCCGAGATTTTTTATGACTAATTATGGAAAATGATAGCCGCTCACCAAACCTTTGAGCTATACGTACAAATGTACATGTATTTTGAGATTTGCTCGTTCCCGTGTAATAAAATAAGCTGGAAAATGTCAAATTTGAACGTCGTGCAAAGACGGGAATTGTACGAGGTTAGGTGTGATGCGTTTCAATCAATGGGCTTATTTCGACTCCCCAAATAACTATGGCAATAACCTTAGCATCTGAAAGGTGTGCATTTTAGGCTTTTTTTCTACGGAAAATCGGTGGTTACCTTGTGACCAGCTTGATAGGTCGGGTACGTCGATGTCCGAAACCACCGAATGTCCGTGGTATTTGCTCGGCCTCGTCCTCTGGCCATTCTCCCATTGTTCCTTCTCTGGCATCCTCTTTAAGCGCTGCTTTTTCCAATAATAAAGCCTTGCGCTGGGATGCAGTTTTCGCTTTCGGATAGCGGTGGCGCTGAGGCCATCATTTCGCTATTCCACTAGCTGCTATTGATTTTTCGTGGATCCTGGCGCTCTTCCCCTGCCTCAAATACCTTTGTTTCCCATAGAGTATCCATGCCCTCCTCATTCTGTCCCCACGACGCATTGTTCATCCTCACGGAAATCTGGTTTTAGCATAGAATTGTGTCTGCAATCCCAGAGCCTGTCGAGTACCCGTTTCAAACTATTTAAAATCAATCGCCATCATTGAAACATCCACTTTATGCGAAGATAATCCAGCGAGAGTGAACGTGGTGTCGTTTCTTGCACCGGTATTCGAGTTTTCTCAAGAGTGCTTGACTACGTTTAATTTGTTTCAAACAAACTGGGCAATGCATACTGGCGAAACCATCTTCGAAGGAATTAACGTTTAGGACCATACATTTGCAAGGCATTATTGCAGGCTTCTCACCCTTTCTCTATGCCTGCCTCTGTTATAATACATATAAATCAGCGTCGATATGCAGTAAACAACATTGCTTGGAAATTTTGTGAGCGTAAGAGTCTTGGGTAGGTCAAGGTTGGTCGAAATGGAACTGCCCCTTGCATGATATTTTCTTAAAGAGGCGCTGTCATAACATGCTCAGTTATACGTAGTGATGGTCTCCTTTCAGTTGCAACATTGTTAATAACGTTTACATTTATTTTACGCTGTAATTAATGGCGTCCGGTACCGGAATTAATATTTGTATTAATGTACTTTAACTATTCTGTTGATCAATATAATTGATATACTGATTCAGCCTTCGATTATTTATAAGATCCTGTATTATTTGCGTAAAGATTTCAATTTTTTTCTATACACAACAACCTTGAAACTCACTTTTCGTACTTTCCGAGATACTCGTACTATCTAAGCGTGCCAGTTTTATTGAAACCTGATTTCATTTGCTCTGTGTACATTGTTACGTCTGTAGCAACCGACCGCGTAATGCTAAGCTTAATTGATTTGGCAGATAGAAAAGTTATTATAAGCTCATTTCGACAAAGGGCCAAACCTATAATCATTTCCTTATTGAATGTGTCTTGTTTGAATGTATGTTAGCGAAGCAAGTACAGCATATGACAAATACAGCATGTTTGCTGTTAAAGGCGCGTGTAAACATATTTAAACAACCGAGACAAACGCAATCGATTCATGATCCATAGTTAAATGCACTATGGTGAATTGTTAATACAGTGGCTCCAAAAAGTATTGGCAATAGCTATTTTATATCAATAATGCTGAAAACAACTGAAGTATTTAAAAACCAAGATATGCATATTGTACATAACGCTTTAATTAACCACCCCACAAACTTTGAAGCAATTGTACAAAACAATATTTAAATAAACATCAAAAAACCGAAAATCACAAAGCAAAAAAGTATTGGCAAACATTGATCACAGCATACATTATTGCACTCTACAAAGTAAACAGTGTTACTA